>CAIGRP010119697.1:0-10796 GCA_903798385.1 Fraxinus cuspidata
GAGGGCCTTGGTTTCCCCTGTAATATACCCTAATCTGCCTTTGCCACGAAGGAATAGGGTGACGGATTGAGACCATTGCAAAACGTTTCTGCCATTTAACTTGTGCAGAGTTATTTGCAAGGATGGATTTTCGGCTCCTAGAGAGACCGTAGAGATGTCCTGCCTTGTCTTCTCCATTGGAGAGTTTCAGACTTTAGAATTGGAAGAGAAAAAAATCAGAGGCTCGGATCAAAGGAGCATCTCTGCTCTGATGCCATGAGAAAATTCAGATTTGTTTATCTTTAAATCTTCACAATAATACAATAGGGAAGAATGCCTATTTATATACAACAAACCCTAGAGAAAAATAGTAACAAATCAACTAGGATATTCTAAATCAATATCCCTGAAAAATAGGAACTAAATCTCCTAAAATCTGGTTCCTAATAATCTGGTATTACACAGAAATAGTCAACATAGTTGTAAATTTACAGCTAATATCTGCAACATAATTGTTCGAGTCAAGTACTAATGCCCTCAGCCATTACGGACTACAAAACCTACGAAAGAGATGCTAAATTGAAAGTACGAAGCAGGGTGTTGAAAACATCATCTTCTACATTTTAGTTGTGTTTGGCTAAGTGTCCTTTTTTTCTCCCTTTTTTGCCCTTTCTTTGGTGAATGTTGATAGTAGATAGCTTATTGATTAATTTGATGCAAAGAAAAGAAAAGAAACTATAGAGTAATATCACTGTTGAATCATGACTTGAAAGAAACTTTGTCGTTTCAATGTTGGTATATTTATGCATTCTTTGTTTGATTCGTAGGAAGATATGTTGAAATATTTTAAACGAATTTCTCAAAATTCTATTGAAGAAAATGATGAAAAATATGTATTTAATGAAATTAGTCACGAGACTATTATACGGCGTTTTCAAANTTTGAAATTATTTTTTACATAATTCTGTCTCCCCCCCCCCCGAAACATAATCCTGGGTCCGCCCCTGCTGCCATTGCATAGTTTTACATGTTTGAGTTGATCTTTCAATTGAATGCAACAGAGGTATGGTTACTGTGTGATATTCTTTGATGCGCAGACCATTTTAAAAGTATATTATGTAGAGGACAGATTTTATCAGTTGCATTGTTCATACATGGATTTGGGTGTGGATGTCAGATGCAAGTATGCCTCATTATTTGCCTCATTATTTAATAAAGAAGACACGTAAAAAATATGAACCTTGTCTTTGTGAAGCTCTTATATAATTTATTGTCCTCCACCCCACCCCACCCCACCCCTCCCCTTCCCTCTTCTCATTTCCTCTCTAGTCGTGGAATACAGTTCCTTCCCTTGTCATTTGAGGCCTAGGGAATGACTAATCTCTTCCTCTAGATTTTCATTTTGGACTTTTTTTCACTTGCCACTTAATTAGCTTGTATCTGTATTATGACAGAGGGCAGATGCATCTACTGACTGGAGAGAATTCACAACTCCTGAGGGAAGAAAGTGCGTTACATAGTGTTTTTTAATGTATTAAATTGTTTACAGTGCAGTTTTTGAAGTCATGAACAATCACTCATCCTCTTTTTTTTTTTTTATATTAATATTACAGGTTTTACTATAACAGCGTTACCAAAAAATCAAAATGGGCGATTCCAGATGAACTGCAGGTAGCTTAAGGCCGACAAGCCTTATAGTAGTCATATTATAGTACAAAAAAAAAAAAGACTTACCATCCCTTTTGGAGGTTAATCTGATCTTGATTTGTATACATGTATGACAGTTGGCTCGAAAAAGAGCAAAGGTGGATTCATATGAAGGAACACCAACAGTAAAGGATGTAAATTCTAATTCTTCAGCTGATGTCACTGTTTCTGGGGTCAAAGCATCAAAACACAATGCAAATAATTCACCTTTCCCAGCTGATAATGTTGAATCAAGTCCAATTCCAGTTGTACCTGCAGCTAAACCACAATGCACAGTGACTTCTGGGTCATCAAGCATACCTCTGGAAGTTGCTACTGAGAAAGCAGATGCAACTGGACTGCAAACGACTTCTGAAGCTACAACAATAACTGCTGTCTCTGACACAACTGGGACTACTAAGGCCAACACACCAATGTATTGATTTTTTTTATTTTTTGTACGTTGTGGATGTTATATTATTGTAATAAGCTGTAATCTTAGTTTACTTTCAATGATCCTTACAGGAGAACCTCTGATAATACGCCATCTCAGGATGCCCCAACTTCTACTGCAGATGCAACTTCTCCAGGGAATATAGAGGTGCATCCTGGCTTTTTTCTTGTTATGTTTATATATAACAGTAGGCAGAAGCATCCAGTGCTATGTATATTCTGCTGCAAAATAATCTGGTTGAAGCATTTACAGGAAGCAATGGAAAGTGAAGGTATTTCTGGAAGTGGAAGCATTAATGTACCAGAGGAGAAAAATGAAGAGCAGGGACATATAGTCTATGAAAGTAAACTGGTAATGTAGATTAGTTCTATTTCTTTTTGTATCATTGGTTCTTTGTATTTGATTGGGTAATCTAGTTGGAGATGGTATCAACTTCTAGGTTGTGTACTCACAAAATTTCCTTCCTTTCTGGGTTTTTTCTTCAGGAGGCGAAGAATGCATTTAAAGTTCTTCTGGAAACAGCAAATATTGGGCCTGACTGGACTTGGGATCAGGTTTGCTGCTCCCGATGCACATATTTATTGATTAAGTAAAACCTTTTTACATGATTAATGAATTCAATCAGGCCATGAGAGCAATAATAAATGATCGAAGATATGGTGCTCTAAGAACCCTTGGAGAGCGAAAACAAGCTTTCAATGAGGTAAATCTCTTGATCAGTACCCCTCTTCAGCGAAGTTAATTTCTGCTTGTAATTTGTTTGTCATTGATTGTTCGACTGGTATATATTGCTTCTCAGTTCCATCATCTGGTGTTTGATTAAGAATATTTGTGATCTATGTTCAGTTTATGGGACAGAAGAAAAAACAGGAAGCTGAAGAGAGGCGTGCTAGGCAGAAAAAAGCACGGGAAGACTTCAAAAAAATGTTAGAAGTAAGTTAAATTGCTGCTGCATACTAATGCTACTGCTACTGCTACTGCTATTCATTTTCATTTTCATTTTCATTTTCATTTTCCTTTTGTGATTTCACACACGAGGAATTTCTAACTTAAATAATTTATTTGCTTCCCTATTGTTCGCAGGAGTCTAAAGATCTGACAACATCAATAAGATGGAGGTCCTTCTTCTCCCTTTTCTCATTGTTGCTGTTGAATATCGGATAATAATGTTATGTTGGAATATTTGATGTTTAGTGAGGTCTGCATTTTACATGTTTTAAGATGTTGACAATCTTATTAAAGTGCTCATATTTCTCGCAGCAAAGCAATATCTATTTTCGAAAATGATGAACGTTTCAAAGCTGTAGAACGAGCTAAGGATCGTGAGGACCTCCTTAAAGACTTTATGGAGGAACTTGGGAAAAAGGTAGTGGCTATTGAGGGGAAAAGCGGGCCTGGACATCCTATATTGAATTTCGGCGTTCAATTTCATTGTGTTGAACTAGTCTGCTTCTTTCATTTGTTGCAGCAATCCCATAAAATATTGGCTTTGAACCATAATTTCTTAAAATTTTCGAAAGATCTTGGAGATGCTACTCAATTTCTTATGAAAAAAATGTTTTTTTAAAAAGTATACACATGTTTTTTTCCTTCTTATTGATATGATTTTTAATATGTGGATAATAAATGTACATGTAATATTTCATTTCTCAAATACCTGGTATGGCATTTTTATTCAAATTGAACTTGGTTGCTATGTTTTCCCATCCTTTATTCTAGAAGAGGGAAATTTATTTCCTGGTGGGTTGGGGAATTGAATTACTGCTACTGCCCGTGCTTGTTAAATTCTAATTTTAACCTATCTTTGCTTTAGACTCTAGACAGAATTTAATCAGATAATTGCCATGCCTTTCCCACCCACCACCAACCAGTCCCCCTGCAGCCCCACCACAACCACCGTAGTCACACCACCACCACAGCCCTGCACCACAATGTACTGCAACAACTTGGAATCTCCCTTCCACAAGTCCAGCAACAGAGGCTCAAGCAACTGAAGAAATGAAATACCAAATCCCCAATCGAATCCTTGAGCGAATCATGCCTCAAATGAAATTTCAAAATAAAGAAGCACAGAACAAGTAGTCTCTAATTCTCATTTTCGGACTTCCCACTCTCTGTCTCCAATAAATCAGCACAAACTGACCCAATATCAAGAAAACACCACCATTTTGTAATAAGGATCTCCCCAAAAATCATATTTATCAACTGGGGTTGGGGTAATATGCCTGCTGCTGGGGGTTTGGTGGTGGGGAGGTGGGAGGCTGCAGGTTGGGGGGACTTCCAGGGGTTGGAGAGAGAGAGAGAGATTAATATTTTTTCTTTCTTTTCCTTTCAATATTGCGCGTGCTTTCTATCTAGATTTGATACATGGGAGGTACAGACAGCTGACTGCCAAAAACAAGATTTACTTCTTGTTTGTGGGTATTCATATAAAAATGTGACCACTCTAAATATATTTTGTAAATCTGTTTTGGTCACTTTTTGATTGCATCACAAATTTTTTTATGCTTTGAAAAACCTGTGACTTTGTTTTCTCATATTGCAATTTTGGTTAGGAGCGGGCTAAGGCGTTGGAGGAGCACAAACTCCATAGAGTTGAATATATAGAATTTTTGAAATCGTGTGACTTTATCAAGGTATCTTTTATTGAGGGATTCTAAATTTCTTTTTAAGTCCTCAAAATTTTCATATGAAGATCAAAGTTTTGCTTATTGATTACCTTTCTGTTCAGGCAAGCAGCCAGTGGCGAAAAGTTCAAGATCGCTTAGAAGCTGATGAAAGATGCTCCCGCCTTGAAAAAATTGAACGCTTGGAAATCTTTCAAGTACTAGTTGTTCTTTCAATCTTATTAACTATTTTTAAGTGTCGCTGCACTAATACTGCGGTCAGTTTTGTAATTACTGTACTGCATGTATCAGGAGTACATACGTGATTTAGAGAAAGAAGAAGAGGAACAAAGAAAATTACGAATGGTAACTTAGTGAGATTTTTTTGTGGTTCTAATAGAATTTCTTTGTACATGATTTTTCTGATAAAATTGCTTAGTGAGATTTTTCTGTGGTTCTGTTAAAATTTCATACTCACCTCTCTCTTGTGCACTCATGCTAATACAACAACTAACTTAGGAGGAAATGAGGAAGGCTGAACGTAAAAATCGTGATGAATTCCGGAAGCTGATGCACGAGCATGTTGCTAATGGCATACTCACCGCCAAAACTCATTGGCGTGACTATTGCATGAAGGTTATTTTTGTTTTTCTCATGGGAACTGTTTGGACAAAGAAGTTTCTGTGCATTGTATCTGAACTTCATCATGGTTTCAGGTTAAAGATTCACCTGCATATCTGGAGGTCTCTTCAAATACTGCAGGCTCTACAGCAAAAGATCTATTCGAAGATGTCATAGAGGACCTTGGAAAGCAGGTACACAAAGTTATCTCTTTCATCTAACTGTTGGCTATATGGATAGGTTTTATTGAAAGTTACATAAGTTTTATTCATCTGACCTACGGCGTATAAAGGCTGAGAACATGTTATCTTCATTCCTGGTTGATGATCTCCTTACCATGGTGCTGAAATTTGATTTTCACCTATCAGTTTCTCAGAAGCTCAAGCTCTACATAGCTTGCTATGAACACACTTTTACTGGTGGCATTTTATATGTTGGAAAATTATGTGCTATTAGAACGCACTGATTGCGTTGAGGGCTACATATGGTCGAGACTTTCATATAGTTTTTCTTATTTGAAATTATAATATGTTTGAAATATGCCAAATATGGATTCAAGTTGGAGCGGCGATATCAAACATGCCTAACTTGGATGGTGAAGTATAGAATTTCCTACTACTTGAAAACCGTTGTTCGACTTTCATTGCAACACCAAGTAGTAAAAACCTCCCCCTCTACCTTTCAATCATCATCTTGGTTAGATTGTCGTTTGTGACGGGGTTACTTGAGATGCAGAAGCAAGAGACGGGCATTAGTGGTAGCAATCTGAGCAAATTTCTTTTCAACTTGCTTATCTTTTAACCACTTCAGATAATTATGTAGTTTTCAACCAATATCAATTGTGTGTGTTGCACTGTGGTAGTGCGTGCAGACCTATAGAAGGGGCTAAAGTAGTTTGGTTGTGAGTTATTCTTTAGGATAGCCAATGTTGAAGCCTCAGAGACGGCCTACGTTCCTATAGTAACTTGCCTTTGTAAATAGGTCTCTTCTAGACTTGGTAGAGGAGAGGTAGCCAAAATATGACTGCTAACTTGATCCATGTTGTTGTCAAGGGATGCCAGATACACTAATACCTGATTCTCAGCAATACATTTTCTTTGTTTCTCAATATCGGCCGCACAAGTCATGTCATTAGGACTTCGATAATTGAGTTCCATGAATATGGAATTAAGTTCATTATCGTATTCAGCAAGAGGCGGACCTCCTTAATGCGGTTGGAACCACTTCATCAATTCCTATACTCGTAAAGAATCAGAAATATCAAGATAGCTCCTCTTTTCTATATCCCAAACTTGTTTAGTCGTGCTCTATTGAAATATCCTGTTAGTCGTGGAATTCATGAGCCAGGACTTGAATAAAGCATCTTCAGCCTCCCATTTATCATATCTTGAATTTTTTTCTTTGGAGTAGTCATCCTTCCTCTGATATAGCCCTTTTCTTCTGACACGCAATATGCATCTCCAAAATTTTAAATCACATGTGGGTAATTAACCCCATCCATTTTAATATGAATAGGTGAGGCAGTGTTGTGAATAGTCAGAGAAGAAGAAACAATCTTGGTGTGAAAAGGCCTCGAAATAGTCTTGTCAACTATTTTGGTACCTATTTGAAAGTTCAAGGATTTTTTATAAAGGTTCAAGTACTAATATTTAAGATTGTGAGACCTTAAGGACCAACTTGCACAAATCCAAAAGTTTAGGGACTAATTTGTACCAAATAGAAAATAAGGGAGACTAATTCAAATAGGAACCCCAATTAGCCCAATAGCAAGAACAAATAAAAAATGATTGATTGGGTAAACAAAAGCAAACCTACAAAATCAGCTTTGCGCACTAAAGAACACATTGTAGCGACAAGGATGGTAGTAAATATGAAATCGCAAAGTTCTTCTTTTGTTTTCTTTTTCCCTACGGATGATTAGCACAAGCCCAAGAAATCTTCTAAGAACTTCTTTAAAGCAACTATAAATAAGAACTAGGTACAAGAAATATGAAATCCTCACGGCACCAAGGAATTGGTTGAAACAAGCCTTGGCAGCAAGAACTAGAGTCGTCGACAACAAGGAAAGAGTGTTCCTGAGAGTTTTGTACCCGAACATAGAGTCAGAGTCAGCACAGGGACGTCGAAAGTTTGGGCTAATGCTAGGTTTTTTTATTTTAGATTTTTTTTCGGTGTTTCTTGAATTAGGGTTTGCAAGTTGATCATCCTAATTTTTGGGGGTAGAGGGTTGCTAGAGCGAGATAAAGCACCTCGCTGCAACTAAATAGTGTAGAGGTTCGTCAGAGTGAGATAGAGGGTAGAGATTAGTTAAGCGAATAGATGGTAGAGGTTGCCGAAACAAAATAGAGGATTGGGGTGTAACGACTCTGGTCTCTATACATAGGCTATTAGCTTACATACTGTCCACTTTGGGTGGATCTATGTCCACTTACCCTTTCACGACTTTCAATTGCTTCTCCCAGGATTTGAACCCAAGATCTCTGCCTAACGAGAGACTTACCCAATTGGTACCAAGATTCAATTTAAGTCTCTCATTATGCAGAGATCTTAGGTTCGAATCTTGGGGGACGCGATAGAAGCCATGAAGGGGTAATTGGGTATAGGTCTACCTAAAGCGGACGGTATGTAAGCTAACGGTTGGGTATAGAGACTCGGATCGTTACAAAAAATGCAACGTGCAATTGGTAATAGGATTCAACTTAAATACAAAAATCTTGGGTTCGAATCCTGGGAAACGTGATAAAAATCCGTGAGGGGAGTAGGCCCACCCAAAGTGGGCAGTACGTAAGTTAACGATTTGTGTATAGATATCCGGGTCGTTACAAGGGGGTTGTCAGAGATAAAGTTTCGTTGGAGGATTCAACTAAGGTTTAGAGATGTTGGGACAAACAAAACTTTGATACCAACTTAGAAATTAGGTTGAATGATTTATTAAGTAGTCATATATATATAGGAGGAGAATCCTATCAATCAAAGGAAAAGAGAAATAAAAGAAGCTAAAATCCTATTACCAGAAGGAAAAATATTAATTCCTAACTAAATTAGGATACAAGTTAGATGGAAATATTTTCATAATTCCTGATCTAACTTATATATTCCAGCTTATTCTCTATTTATTTTGATAGCAGCAAATTGTGATGCTTTGAGGAGAAGTTGTGTATGAAAGTCATCGTATAGTTATATTCTGTCATATGCTAAGATATCAGAGAATTTCGCCACCTATGCATGTGAAGCTCGCTTTGCAATGATACTGAAACTTGCAAAAGGTCGTAGTAAATGACGAATATATATCTCACTCAATTCAGACATGGATGCCATTACTTCTAACATAAGCTACTTACATAGAAAGTACCGAATAAAGATATGTAGAGCAAAAATTGAGACAAGGAGAATCAGTTTTAGCATTTGGATATCTCATCGCACTGGCATATATGATAGCTATGCATTTGGCACTGGCTTGCCACATTTAACAGCATGTATAAATACTGCATCATTTCAAGTTCTTGGAACTTTTTACTTGAAAGGACTCCAAAATTATGTGGGGTCCTTTAGTAAGCGCGACAGAACCGAAACAAAAGAGCTAATAAGGAAATTTATTTTTCTTGCAACCACGTAAATTGTTAACTTTATTAGGACTATTGGTTGACAAAGTGTTTGCTGACAATGTGATCTTGCAGTTTTAATAGTTTGAGTTGAATCAGTTAATTGAGAGTTACGAAAATGAAAATAAGAGAGAGAAGGAAAGAGAAATACTTTAAATGGGAAAAATATTATGAGGATAATATGAATGTAAGCTAAGCTGTGCACAGACAGATGGGAGTTCAATGCTGAAGGATACTTTCTAGTTAGAATAAAAGCAAACTTTTATGTGTTACAATCACGTTGGAGTTTTTCGAATTACTCATCTTCAAAATACCAAGTTCTGCCAATTGATGGCAGCTTTTTCATTTGATTAACTCGATGAAAATAATTAATGGGATCTTAGACAATTATATTGATTGCAATAGAGTATATCTTACTAATTCGTTGTATCAATCATTATATCTACTAGAACATTGAATATGATCTAATCATTCACAACTACATCAAGCACCATGTTAATATAGTTCTCTCCTCCTCATCTAAAATATTTCATTAGCATCATGTGACATAATTCCTTTGGACAGGAGCTTTGTTAGGTCTACGTAAAATATGCCCCAACTTTGTGACATGCTTTTTAATTTTTTTTATGTAATCTATTCTAGTATGGCCACATGTCCATATTAACATCCTGATGTCCGCTGTCCATCTCATTGACATTTTTCCTTTTTAATTGCCCAATATTTAGTAGCATAGCACACATCAGATTGAATAACCATTATACGGAACCTGCCTTTTAACCTTAGAAGTAACCTCATATCACATAGTATCCTTCTAGTACTTTTCCACTTCGTCCAATTAACTGGAATCCTATACATTGCATCCTCTTCAAGTCTTCCTTTCATGTTAATAATTGAGCCTAGATAATTAAAACTCTTACTCTTAGGACGATATGATTCTCTACTTGACTCCACTATTGTTCTTATTCATGCGAAGAAGCCTATGTCTATTATCTTAGTTCAACTTAACTTAAAACTCTTCAGTTTTCTAAGTATTTGCTCAAAGTTCTAACTTACAAGTTATATCCCTCCTTATCTTATCAATTAAAAGTATGTCATTATGAATAACATGCTCCGAGGAATCTCACTGACTCTCATAAGCTCTTCTATAACTAAAAGTTAAAGTATAAGAACTTAATGATACAGCAGAAAAATATAAGATAAATGATAATTACTTGATTTTTTAGCAAACAATTTGTAATAAAAAGATTCATATTTGATCTGCTTTATATATTCTGTAATGTTATGGTCAATAGATTCATTTAATCCTCGATCAAATTTCTGGATACCTGATCTGCTTTATAATGTTCTGCATGGATCTGGTTAATAGAATCTATTTGATCAATATCTGGATGGACGGATGAACTATATCCTCACCCTGTCTATCGTAGACCTAAGGAAGCATATTCAACCAAGTGAATTAATTTATATGTATGTGCACACTGATACTGGTTCTCATTATTTGTGGTTGAAAGAATATCTTTCAATACATCTTTTGAATATCAGTTACCCCATGAACATCTTTAAGCTATGATGCTTTGATTGCTGAGGTAACCGTCCTTTGGAAGGAGGCCATGCAATATATTTAGCCAAAGGATCGTTTAGTTGTTGATAAATGCAATGCATACTCAACTTTTGTTTTCACATCAATTGCAGTATGATGATGATAAGTTGCAGATAAAAGATGAAATAAAGATGAAAAAGGTACTTATTGTCCTCTTTTCTATCCTTATGTGGTGCCTTTTTCTTCAATCAATATGCCCAGTGTTTCATTCTTTCAGATTTCTTTGTCATCCACCTTGACTCTTGAAG
>CAIGRP010119699.1:0-21424 GCA_903798385.1 Fraxinus cuspidata
ACTCAAGTCCAATGTTACAATTATCATAAATTTGGACATAGTGCTTGAGAATGTGGAGATATTGATCAAGTTGAAGAAGAAACAAATTTTGTAGAAAATTAGAAAGAACATGACTCCACTTTACTATTGGAAAATGAGGAAAAGGAATGAAAGTCAACACTTGGTACCTCGACACCAGCGCTAACAATCACATGTGTGGAAATAAAAATTTGATAGTGGATTTTGATGTGTTATTGAGTGGCAACATCACATTTGGAGACGAATCCAAAATTGCGATAAGAGACAAATGTGATATCCTTATATGCTTGAAAAATGGAAATTACCTTTTTCTTTCAAATGTTTATTATGTGCCTAACATGAGTAATATTTTGGGCTTGGGTGAACTTTTTAGGAAAGGGTTATGACATTAACATGAAAGAAAAAAAGAAACATTTCAATAAGAGATTGCAAAGGTAATTTGATTGTTAAGCTATCAATGACATATAATATATTGCTTTTGTTAAATACTCAATATGTTGCAAAATGGCTATGGCATCTAAAGTCCAGGCATCTCGATTTTTGTGATTTGGAGTTTCAATCCAAGAAGAAAATGGTGAGAGGATTGCCATTCATCAATCACCCAAATCAATTTTGTGAAGGAAATATTCGAGTTTTTTTATATTTTCAAAAATTTAAAGCACTTGTTGAAGGGAAATTGCTCTCAAAATTAGAGATATGAGATTTGATCGAGGAGGATAATTAACATTAAAAACAATTGACAATTTTGTGTAGAAAATGGTATTTGTTGGCCTCTATTGTTTCAAGATCATCTAAACAAAATAATATTGCATAAAGGAAAAATCGAACAATTCTTAACACAATTCGAAGCATGCTAAAGAGCAAAAGGTTACCAAATGAATACTATCCCTCCTTTGACTACTTTCAAGACTTTGAGGAAATGGGATTTGCGACGCATAATCTTGTACATGGATAGCAAACTTGATTGACAGCATATCGAGCACATCATCCTCTACAGTGCTGACAGCTAACACATATTCCTGTGGATTCTTTTCAACATCACTTGTCAGGGTACTCTGTATTCTGTTGAACAATATAGCTGCTATTTGGCTCATCTGATTTTTCAAAATCTTCATTGAAGCCTACTGGTTCTAAGAAGTAATGCCAGTTTTTGTGATGTATTGGATAAGTAGATCCTCCAAAGATGACATATTTTCTTGCTGTTACTAAAACCCTATTAGGTTGCTCTGAATTTGATTTCCTTGACCCTAGTTATTAGGCCATGAGAAGTTTGGATGATTTTTTCAACATAGATCATAAGTGTTAGAGTGAGGATTGTTCTGCTGCATCTGGAAATTCTTAGCATATTTTACCTCTTCATGCTAATATGTATGAGTGAAAGTTAGAGAAAAACTTATATTTGGATGATTCACAAACCGATGGTTGGTGGACCATATAAAATATTTGAGTGAGGTTGTCCATATTCTCAATCAATATCTCCATATGGGCTAGTAAAGCTGTTTTTCTATCTATATTGTGAAGCCTTGCAATTTTCCTATGAGCCTTGCAATTTACCATAACATAGCTTGATTTTTTTACTATTATTTCTTACAAATCATATGCGTTGTCCATGGGCATCTTCATCGGTGATCCACCTGCTGAGGCGTCATCTATGTTATGGTGTTTAGGAAGCACGCTTGAATAGAAAATTTAGACATGTGTATGTTTAGGAATGTACTGAATAAATCCTCGAACCTTTTCAATGCTTTTGGATAGGTCTCGAGATCATTTTCCTTGAAAGTATATATTTCATTTCTAATGTAATGAACTTGAGAAGGTGAAAAGAATTTCATTGTAAATTTTTGCAACAATACTATACTTTTGGTAGGTAAGGAATGTAGCCAATCTCTTGTGTTATCTTTCAGGGTGTGAGGGAATAAGTGCATTCGTAAAGCATCATCTTCCATCCCTTCACGAGGACTTCACAACGACGTAGAAAAGCTCGAACGTGATCATGTGGATTTTCAATTGCTTTTCCGAAAAAATCTGATGTCTTGATGATTTTAGAACAATTTGATGACCTCTAGTCGAAGATAAAAATTAGCTTGCTCGAAAGGAGGATATATAATGGCAGATTGCACATGCACTCGAATGGAAATCACATAATCCTCAACTAACACGTCGCCATCGTTGACGATTGTTCTTGGCTGAACTAGCTATATTAGTGGAGCGGGTGGTAGCTGAACCTGATTTTTTTTTTTTCTGCCATTTCTATTTCCCTTTCTTTTGCTACCTTCTGTTCTTTTCTTCTCTGCTTAAAAGTTCTTTTGATCTCGAGATCTAACGGTAGAATCTCTAGCTCGTCAGAATTTTGCATAAACTGCTATTAGCTACCTAAAAAGAGTACAAATAGAAGATATTAGGTATGTGATAAATAGCCTTAAAACAATAAAAAATTCGAATCCAAATACTAGCTAATAATTTCAATTTAAAAACTTATTTAGCAATACTGCCAAAAACTTGTTCCTGCTAAGCTTACAAGCATACGGGATCAATAACAAATAATAATTTAGTGAGTAAAGAGTATTGTCCCACATGGAATAAGTCTTAAATGAATTGTATAATTTACATTCAAATTTGAATGTATGTAAGCAAAAGAAAAGATTTGTTGTTTAAGCCTAATATATTCTACTAATTATGTTAAAACTTTTGTTTATATGAATGGATGACATATATGTATTGAATTTATGAATCTACCTATTATTATTATTATTATTATTATTATTTTTCGATTCTCGATTCATGTAATTAATGTATTATCCATTCATGACAATCGATAATCCATTGATATCTCACTATATCTTTTGCGATACATTAATCAATATTCTAAGCATGACCTATCAAATTCGTATTCCGAATTCATATGTAAAGTAATGTATTTACACACACGATTATTAATATGATTTCACACGGCATAAATGTTATTTCTAACATCTATTGGTCGTATGTTAACCTCGCAGTGTTCTAGTAAACCTCCCAGCACTACAACAAACAATTAATTACCTAATTAGTAGCCAATCAATTAAGTAATACAACAAAAATGTAAGATTAATCAAGAAAATGCAAAAATATACTGAACTACTAGTCTTTGAATTAAAAATAAGAAAACAAAGGTTTCATCTTCATCTAATACAATGGAATCTAACCTAGCATGATTTCTATGATATTACAAGAAGAAATATGAAAAGATTTCACCTGGAACATGTATTAATACAAGAAATGTGGAGCTTCAATTCCAATCTCTTAATCTGCAAGTTCTTGATGTAATTTGTCTTTAATTCCTTGCTAGATTTGATCTCTCTCCAAAATAGGGTCAACTTACCTATTGCTCTTGATAGATTTTGTAATATGAATTGATTAGAGAGGTTATAGAGAGTCCCCTTCAATTTCTTACTTTCTTCTCTTGTAAAGGTCGAAAATTACGTAAAAACGCGTTAAAAGTTAGTTCCCATAAGTGTTTGTATCATAATATGAAATTGAATCTCATCTGGCCAGAAAGCCATGCGCACACATGGTATAAACTATTGCATAGGCATGGTTCAATGTATTACTCTTGGGTTCTGCAGATTTTGGGGTTGCGTGGTTAACCCGATTATTCTCATGCGCACACGTGGCTATATGAACTATGTGACCAACTGCAAGTTGGTCCTTGAACTTCTTCTAGGAATGATTTGGTCAATTTACCATGTAATTTTACTCCTTTACATCTAATATTGTCCAATTTATCATTAGGATAAGTGGTATTTGTCTAGTGGAGGTTAATTTTCTTAGATACTCTCATTTGTTTGAGATTGAAAAATACTTAGAAAGTGTTTTTTACCCTGTCGTTTGTAAATAAATTTTTTTCAGTAGTGTTGGTCTTAATGTGGTTGTGCAATCCATTACAACAGTGTTTAGTCTAATATGGCTAGATTGATGCATATTTAGCATTCTAAGAAAGAATACTAAAAGTCAATGGCTACTAAATGTATTCGAAAAAGCTATGTGCTTATCGAACTAATAAATGGATATGGAACATAACTTGATAGAACACGTGAACTATTTAGAACGAATGTGTGAAGCTATACTTTTGGGATGTAATTTTTTGGTGATAAGCAGAGTGATCATTCCGATCTCACTTTCTATTTGTTGGAACTGTGTTGCAACTGAGATTAAAATAATGTTGAAAATTTATATACTGAAACTTAAATAACGGTCAATTATATTTGAAATTATTTTCAGAAAAAGTTAATTTGTGATATCATGATTGAATAAATGTGCATATTTATACTTTTAATCATACATTCTGAAATTATTTGTTAATTGTTGAATTATTATAAATGCTAAGGTGAATAGAATTAATAAGATTCTTATTTAGACCTATTAATTATCAATTGAGAGATAGTTCGAGGATTAGAAAATTTAGAGAAAATCTTTGGTTTACCAACTGAGTTGGAGTTATAAAGCTTGAAGAATTAATGTAATTCTCGTTTAGAACTTATAAAATTTTGCGTTATAAAATTAAGTTTATACTAGTGAAACAAAAGCATTGCGGATGATTATTGTGAACATAGTGAACTTTCGACTCTGTACCTAACATTGAACTATCATATATGTTAAGGTGTATAAATGGCATTAATTAAAAATAAATGTCTCTAAAATTTGATAGATCATGGCATAAAAAATTTTCCATGATAAGATTTTTGGTGTTTAAAAGAACATGATGCTTTAGAAAACATCAACCACGAAATAACCACGAAATAGAAGACCAAATGAGATCATACTACTCTAGAGAATAAAGATCAATAACTTTTTCAAATGCGAAAAAAGAGATTCTAATGCTTGAACATTTGATTTGATAAGTTATGTTTTATATGATTTTATTCTCGAATGTGAATGAGTTGAGGTAGTTAACTTTGTGTTGACATTTTTAGTTGGTCACATTTTTCAAATGAGTAGTGAGTTCAAACTGATCTCTTCTCCATAGTTGGGATTTTGATAGTCAATGTCACTTACAAATTAAAGAGTCAAATTTATTCATTGATATTATCTGTTGTGTTAAGTTAAAAGACATACGACTTGGTGTTTTTAAGTCTCGTGTACATACTTGTGTAGTAATGTTCTAGTTCATATAAGACTTTGGGTCTTAAGAATTAAATGATAAATTGGGAAAGAGATCAAAACGAACATGTGAATTGGTTTCGGTAGATGATTAAAGGCTCAAGTGCTTCTACTATGTGATTTTGAATCACCTAGCTCGAAAGTGTTTAAACTAATTGGTATTGCACTTGAATATATTCCTCTTATGGTACGTTTAATTGCGAGCATAGAATTTGTATGGAAAGAAAATAAATTCTAAACAATTCAATTGCCTAGAACTTATTTGTATAAAAATAATTAATTAAATGTACTTGATTGATTTAGTTTTCAACCTAGAAAATATTATACTTGATCATTTTTTATTAGTGGGTAGATCAGAAACAGTGGATAGATAAAAGAGAGTGAATTCCCTGAAAAATAATATTCTACTCTCCCTAAAGAAGATATTTTCCATGATTTTGAGGAAAATATGGTTATGTGACCAAAAGTAGGAAAATGTTTTCCATGGCAAAAATGTCATTCAAAAACACAAAAGTAAGAAATTGGATAGAAAAACACAATTTCTCTGAAAAATATTGGTAATCAAACGCACTATTAGTGTTGTTAAATATCAAACACTATATATTGGATCTTATCATGTGTGGATAGTGGATTATATGAATGTAGGTTGTTGAACTAAAATCATACCATATAACATAATTCCTTGGTCATCTGAATAGTTAGTTTGGGTGTGGTTAAGCTACTGTGATAAGCTACTTCGATAGGTGTGTATTTCATGATTGTAAATTTTTGTGGAGTGTTTTTGACTAACAAGTTGAGCCTAGGCAGAAATCATAAATTAGTAATCTAATCCCAAATTACTCATCCTAACAAAAAGGCATTACACTAGTTCAGAAAAAATGAGGTAAAAGTTTTGGAGAAGTGGTTTGCCTAGAGCGAATAGAAAAAAAGTAGGAAGAAGTGACCTAGAGTTGATTTCATCAGTGACTAAGCAAAATAGCTACCCACGAGCGAGCGAAAAATTAGAGGGAAAAAATGAGAGAGTAAAAAATGGTCGTGTAAAAAGGGAAAAAGTGTATCTTCATATTATTTACGTGAACATGTAATTAGTGATAAAAAGTTAAAGTGCTTCTCTTTCTTCCTTAGCCTTGTACACTTAAATTGGAGAATTAAATTTCTAACGATTGTTATTAGCCTGGGTGACAATTGGAGGTTGAGGCACTTGAATTTAGGTAGAATCCTCACAAATCAAGGTAGTAACTCTTATGGGTAAAATCCAACCAAACTTGAGGGAAAGGAAAGAGTGGTGGGAATTTAATCTTTAAAATAATCAACCCGAGTGTGAGAATGAAGGAATTTGGAGTGTGCATCTTTCGAGAGAGAGAGAAAATATTTACCTTAGAGGATCGAGGAATAACCAACTTTAGAGATTATAGTAACTGAATTGATTATGCACGCCACAACGTTGATCTAGCATTAGATAAGTGGAAGAATCAATTTCGTTACTATATTTTGGAAGTCAATTATAAATTGTTGAAGTGATTTTAAAACGTGAGGAAAAACGACAAACTTAATTTTCATTTTGTTTGCAAACTTAAAAAGACATTTATCCAAGTAGTTTGAAATATGAACTAATTTTATTCATTTTTAATTTTTTTATGTTTTCAAAACTAAACATCATCACAGGAAATAAACTATAAATTTTGGGACTTTAAATTTTAAAACGCTTAAAAGTAAAATGAACTCTAAGTTTACTTCTAAGATATTTTCAAGATATTTTCGTCAAATCACAGCACATTGACACTACCAATTTATTGCTCATCCATCCATTTCGCTTTAATCTATAAAGAAAATTCCAAAAGGATAAGTATTTTGAAAAATACAAAATAAGATACATGCAATTCAATCTTGAAATAATATTAAGCATAATATTAAACAATCCATATCACATTTCATAGTAAACAACCGAATCATATCGAATGGAAAACTCTATATATTTTTATATATAGCATTCAAAACAACAAACAAGACCAGGGGCGGACCCATTAAGGGCCCAATGGGGGCAGTTTCACCCACTGAACTCTTAAATTTTTTATAATGAAAAAGCCCATAGAATTATATATTAATAGTGGCCCAACCCAAGCCCAACAAAATTTTTTAACATTGTTCTTCCCCTCCCAAATTCCTAGTTCCCCCCCCTCCCTTCTCAAGCCCTACGATGCGATTATCAAGCCCTGTGAAGCCTAAACTCGAAAATTGGTACCGCATCATTCTTGAAGGTGCGTTCTCTCACGAGTAACTGGGTTTACTTTTTTTTTTTTCCCTTTCATTTTGTTGTCAAGTGGATTTGTATATTATACACAAATTTCTTTGCCACTTTCTTCTTCCAACATTTGAATATTTTGTTCAATAATGGAATTTTGGATTTCAGATTATACACACTATTTATTCATTTAGTATATAATTATTTTTTCCTTTTGTGTTGATAATGGTTCTAATTTCTATTTCAGGATTGAATTTGTACTTTGTGAACATTATGAGTTCATTCTATAGTTTAATGTTTGATAGGACTGAAATTTTGTCTATTGCATTATTGAGGACATGATGGTTGAATTTGATTTTACCATACTTGATTTTGAAAACTTCTCATTTTTATGACGAGAGCCAAACTTGATTCAATTTATTGTTTTTCAATAGTTTAGTGTTGCATTCATGATTGTGTGAATAATCTTCATTAGCAGTTTCAGGGTATTGCAATTCTTTGACAAGTTTTTCTATTTCCTGTAGGATTGGAGAGTGAGATGATCAGATCAAAAATTTTAATGGCCTTTGCTTTTGTTTAGTCTCTGTTTCTTTCTATTTGATTTTGAGAAATTATAGAAACTCAAAGAATACTGAAACAAATCATTTTTTGGTGAATTTGTTCTTCTCTATATAAAAAAGCTAGCCTAAAAAATAAATTAAATACTCAGATCCTTATTGTTGCTTTCGGTTTTAATAATAATAATAAGCAACAAACAATACAAACCTCATTAGGATGATAGCTGCATAACAATACATATATTAGTTTAAGCTTTCTTTGTGCGTCCACATGTGGGAGACTTTTTAGGTGAAGGTCCAATACAACACTATATCTCAAAGGCGTGTTCATAAAAGTCGTGTAAGTGAAATTTTACTATTTCCCGAATTACCAACCTCCATTCTTTCAAGTTAGCTTCCATTCTGTCTCTCCCTCTCTCAACAATAACTCTGGGTCCGCCCCTGAACAAGACCATATCAAACGAAAAGTTTTGAACATTTCATAAAAACCATGGTGAACCATATCGAATATCATGCAGGATCATTAAAGTATTCCAACAAGATTAAACAAATCACTTTGCGCATAAGTATCTCACATTGTCTTTTATTAAGACTCTTTTAAACAACTTTATCATGTTCATCAAAAATCTTCTTTTCTTGGTTTTATAGAAGTTTGAGAGATTTTTTTTTTTTTTAAATGATATGAAATCTGAAAAATCTTTGAAATTTAGATTTTGTTGAGGGGCCTCCTTAAACATGATCAAAAAATTTAAGTTCGGTCTTTAATGGTGTAAATGAAAAGTCTCCAAGCACATCTATCGATTACCCCATTAATCCCTACTTTTTTCAATTTTAATTCACATAAAAAATCAAATTTTTTTTTTCTTTACTCTTCATTTCTGAAGGAACTGGAGCCCTCCTATTAACTACATGTTTTACCAAATAGCCCCTTTGACATGTATATCCCGAATTAAAGAAAATATTGTAAAATTAACTTGCCATCTTTCCGTGATCGGAATATTATGAAAGTTATACCATTTGATTACTTAATTTGCTTTCCTTAATTTTTCTTGTTTTTATGTTCAAAATCTCAACTTGACTCAAACTATCTCACACTATCCTGGACTATATAAAAATCTCAAATTCTTTGAAAAATCTAAAAAGAAAATAAATCTAATGTTTACCCTCATCATTAGAAATATTATTTTTGAACTAAAACTTCATTAATCACACTTCAAAGTTGTGCAATGATGATTCACCCTTTTAGCCCAAATCATCTTGATATTTCCAAATAACTCCCTGAAGTCTCTATGACGTTTTCCTTATTTTCAATTGAGTTCTTTAACTTTCAAGAAGTTGCACCTTGGTCCTTATATTTCTTAAAATTTCTATCTAAACTCAAATTAATTTTGTAAAAGCCTATGTACCCAAACCGTTATATCATTTTACTGTCCACTTTTGGAAAACATCTTCCATCTAACTCCTCACTACTTCTTTTTCACATCCCCTAGAATTCAAACCTAAGATATATGTCTTATGAGAGACTTACTTTGAATTCTAGCATAAGGCAGAAATCTTAAGTTCGAATCCTAGGAAAAATGACAGAAATCCATGAGGACTAAGGCTACAGATGCGAAACCAAAGTGGACAGTATGTATAATATAACGACTTGTGCACATATGATTCATCTTTATAAAATTCTGCCTTTTTACAATAAGTTGGCATCTATGCTCATACTCAATGTTTGCTTTGGGTGAGAATCCACTCTCTTATCCCCCACGAATTTTTGTCGTGTCCCCTAGGATTCCAACTTAAGACCTCAAGTTAAGTTTCTTATAACATAGAGGTCCTGAGTTTGAATCTTAGAGGATGCTACATAAAGTCATGAGGGATAAGAAGGCATATACTTTTTCAAACTAGACAATACGTATAATATTACGACTTTAGAATAGAAGTTGTTTCGTTACACTTTATATAATGTAATTCTACCTCGTTTGTAACCTACTTTGGAGGGCTAACTCTGGGTATCAAGCTTTAGAGAAAGCATAAGAGGCAATAAACAAGAATACATAACTTTCACATGTAAATTGAAGATTATTACTTTTGGGTAAAGAAGAAGAAGGTGCAAAAGGAATTGTAAAGAAGAATTGGAAAGATACAATGAATCAAGACTTGTCCTCATTTTAATGTCTTGTGGATCGGGTCAATCCACATGGGTGACCCACGACTCATATCTTCTAACATCTCTTACTCTCACATGATAGGCTTAACTTGAACAATAGGTGACAATGATTATCACAAGTTAAATTTCTCAAGTTTATCTCACAAAGATTCATACAGCAAATAGATCGTGCGACCAGCGAGTACAAATTAGAGCTCATGGTACTATAAACATGTTAGTGATATATAGTACCTTTATTAGAGGAATACTACATCTCGCTAGACCCAAATTCATTTTCCAACATTAATTCTAGTATTTTCGATCCCTCATTTATTTACTTGAACCTCATATCGTATCATTATATTTACAATTGTGTTCTATACCCTAAATGGTTAAATTACCCGGCTGGTAAATACATACATAAATGTTGCTCAAAATAATTTTCCTTTCCTAGGATCCTTTAACTTTAAATTAGTCTCTTTCCTAGGCATCTTTCATCAAATCGAATCATTCATAGTCAATGGCAATAAGTTAAAGTAGCAACACTGAAATAAAATCTCAAAAAATAGTCAAAGTCATAAGGGTATATATGAGGCTATATAAGCCTCAAGGTCATTCACAATGAGAAAGTAGGAATCCATCACTTATTTATCCAATATTGGTTGTAAAGGCACACGTGATTTGAAACACATGCTACGATGTCTTCTCCATTTCTTAGGACAATGTCGTATTCTTTATAAACAAATAATACTGTACAGATCCAAGTTTAGGCACTCCCTGATACCTAACTTAAGTTTTCCTTATGTTCATTTGTCCAAGCAATTTTAAATCGAAAACTCGATCTCGATATTAAGAAGATTTAAAAAATAGCAAAATCTACTTTGATTATTTTTTTTAAATCTCTTCTTGATAGCTCATCAAAGCGACTGAATCATGTACATAACATAATTACTTTATCTCATCTCAGCACACCTTAAAATGTTCAAGATGATTTCTCCTGTGAGTTAACCAATCTAAATTTCTTCGATAAATTTTATATGTGCATGCAAATCATTATCTCGTAATCCCAAAGATAGATTACACATGAACTTCAATTTGTTTATCTATCGGCACACAAAACTCAATCAAGAGTTTTTTCATACACTAAGTATCATATTCTAAGCAATTCTAAACATTTGACATTACCAACAAGTATATCTCTAAACATTTTTAGAGTATGATGATTACATATCATCATTTACATAGATATATTGCAAAGACACTTTCTTTGCTAATGTCTCTCACAAAACTACTATAGTATGTTTGGTTCAATTGTGATATTTGAGATCCTCATCATGTAGATAATTGCTTAATTATCATGGATCTCATATTTTCAACTAGTATCATTAGATGCCCAATATATCTATACCAAACAATTTCTTCTACTGCGAAGATATATACTACAAGATATGCTTCTTGATACTCTATATAATAAGAGTGCACAAGTCTATGATTATTTGTGTTCGACTAACTCTCATCTTTAGTCAACATTTGCATATCTATTCCAATCAAAAGTTATCCCTTTGATAACAAATAGAATAATTGAAAACAACACCATTTAGGTATCACAATACTCTTTCTAAGGATAACATTGATACCTACTAACTAGATCTATGGTATGACAAATGTTAGGACAAGTATACATTATAGTATACTTTTAACTCCTAACCGTACTAGATATGGTTTTCCAAATATTTCTTTGTGCACTTGTAGAGTCTTTGGACATTTATGAAGACTCATATGGTCACCTTCCGATATAGAAGTATTAACATGGTAGCAATTTTACAATAAAACATATTCTAGAATCTTTATAGTATACAACTCTTGTGACAGAAAAAAGAGTAGAATAATCTTTTTACACAAAATATACAATTTTCAAAACTCATGTCCTTTGTCTCAAACATTGAGGACAACTATTTTAAAATGATCTCAATACACTCATTTTCATGCTTAGCCAGTATAATATCATCAACATCAAAATTAGAAATACAACATACCATCGGATATTTACATGAATATAGTGATCTTCATCTACAAGATGAATTTTTGTATGAGATTTAAACCTTTTTAAAACTCAAGCACCACAGTCAAGATGACTGCATTAGGCTGTAAGTGTAATTATAAAGTTACCACAATACTATAAAAGTCTGCAACGTGAAACCTACAAATCGATTCATGTAGATCTCTTCAATCAATTCTCAATTGAAAATGAAAATACAGTTTATAAGTCTATTAATTCTTAATTGAGAATGAAAATATAATCTCTAATTCTATTTGGCCTAATCTAAGCTTCAACACACTATCATAGCTGGTATCAACGTATAGAAGTGAATCTCACTATTAAGAAAAATGTTTCTCTAACTTAATATACTTACATTGAGTATAACCTTTCTCCGAAAAAATGAGTTTTACTTATAATAAAATCATTAGTATTCCACTCAATGTTTAAGAATCTGAATGTTCTCAATAAACATAATGTCCAATTAGAATTTCCACCACATCTCAAATTATGTTGGAATTATGTACTCCATATATATACTTCCATCACTTTCCTCAATATTCCTCTTTGCACTCATATAAGTAAGGGATTGAATTACTAAAAATAGATTGCTCCCACTCGAAGATAGACCACTCCTACTTGAATCAGAAGTTTAAAACTACTCATTTGTAGTCAAAACTGATTCATCAATATATATAATATTAATTTCAATAAAATACTCCAAACCTTTCTACCTTACCAGAAAAATGTCAAATATCACATCTTGTGACTCGATACTCACCCAAAATTTCACTTATGAACAAGTACCATTTGAATTGTC
Organism: Fraxinus cuspidata; assembly: GCA_903798385.1. Taxonomy (NCBI): domain Eukaryota; kingdom Viridiplantae; phylum Streptophyta; class Magnoliopsida; order Lamiales; family Oleaceae; genus Fraxinus; species Fraxinus cuspidata. Next base: position 12,955 of record CAIGRP010119699.1, read on the forward strand.
ATATATATCTCGTAGATAAACATCTCATTTTTAATAGACTCATTTTCCCAAACTTATTATGAAGAATTTACATAATTGATTATAAGTCTAAGACAACCCATAATTGGTTATTTACGAGTCCAAAGCTTATATANTTCCTTCTACCCAATAGACCATATACTTATTGGTGATCAAGGAATTATCAATCCTATAAAATTTTCTCTTTCATTACATAGATTATTAGTTTCTCATGATAGAGATTCGTGCTCTCAAATAGTTCTCAAAGTCTTCACTTCCACATCTGATTTTCTACTCCACTTCAGTAAAGTCTAAATCAATACAATATCTTCAACTTATGAAAATCAGAAACACAACTGAAATGTGCGAATCCATATATAAATGTAATGAAAACAAAACGAGGTTCTATTTCTATTTTTTTAAATCATAGCACGCAAATAAATTCGGATGAATATACTCTATGAATGTTTAGCTCTTACAACTTTGAATGGGTTTTCTCAACTCAAAACTTCAAACCATTGCACAAATATCAAGAACTATAATTAAACATCACCACTGTGAGTATTAACAAGACTACCATGTATAGTTCAAGTTAGAGACCATTCTTATGAATAACAACAGGTGAGATCAAGTTTAATAGAGTTTTTGATACTATCTTAATATCAAATATGAGGCCAATATCTCCACTTCGCAACAATATATTGCATGTACCAGTCATATAAACCTCAGCTTCATTTTCATTATTTGTATATATCTATTTTATATTAAGTCAAAGACTCGACAATAGACTAAAAACACTTCTTAATCTCATATAAAGTGATTTTCTAACTCTTGAATCTACTATCCACACAAGATAAGATCCAATATGTATAGTGTTGACACATAAACAACACTCAGAGGAATATATTCCAAGTGTAATTTCATTTAGCTTAACTGTTTTCGAGCTAAGAGATTCAAACCATATGGTTGAAACACTTGAACATTTATCATATTGGTCATCTACCAAAACCACTTTCATGTACTTCTATCTGATATGTTCTTCTTGGTCCCTTTTCAGTTTATTCATCTATCTCGCATTTGTTTGAACTCATTTAAAACATAAGATTCGAAGTCTTATACAAATTAGAACATTGCTACACAAATATGTGCTCGAGACTAAGTAATATCAAGTCGCACATCTTTTAACTCACACAACGAGTAGTATCAATAGAAAACATTGACACTTCAATTTGTAAGTCACAATAACCTTTGAAGTTCCCATATATTGAGAAGAAAATAGTTTGAACTTACTACTCATCTAAAATAAATGTGACCAACAAAAATTGTTAACATTATGTTAACCATCTTAGTTCAATCACATTAAAAAAAAAAGAAAAGAAAAAAAAAACAGATCATCTATAGCAGAACTTAACAATTCAAATGACAAAGTTCTCGATCTTTATTCTCTAGAGTAGTATGATCCACATTTGGTCTACTATTGTGTGGTTGATGCTCTCTAAAGTATCATATTCTTCTAATACACTCAAAATCTTATCATACCAAATGTTATCACATATAGCTTATCACCTTTATTAATGTCAACAACTATAGACTTTGATGCCATGATCTATCATATTTTAGAAATATTTTAATTCTCATTCAATGCCAATTTAGGAACGTATACAGTTTTGCATTAATGTATATTAACATATATGATACTTCAATGTTAGGCATAGAGTCGAAAGTTTACTAAATTCCCAACCATCGTCCATAATCCTATTATTTCAGTATTATAAATTTAATTTTATAACGCAAAATTCCATAGGTTCTAGGCGAGAATTACATTAATTCTTTCAACCTGAGAACTCTCACTCAATTGGTGAATCAAATAGTTGAAGGTGAGATTTTCACTAAACCTTTCATCACCGAACTATCATTTAATTAACAACCAATAAGTCTCGGTAAGAATCTCACTAATTTTATTGACCTTAGCATTCATAACCATTAACAAATTAATAGATATCATGTAATTCGATAAAATAATTCCATAATGTACAATAAAAGCATAAATATACACGTTTATCCAATTATGACTGTATCATCATCTTACAAATTAATTCTTCCAAAAACTAATTGCAATCATAATCGAAGAATAAAACTTACATCATTTAAGTTTTATTATACAAATTGTCAACCACAATTTAATGTACGTTGCAACACAATCCCAATAAATAGGAGATGACATCAAAATTCTCATATTCTACTTATCATCGAAAATGTCACAAAAATATTCACATATTCCACTAAGTTATGTTACAGATCCATTTATCAATTTTTATAAGCGTGTATCTTTTCAAAAATTTCCATATCCGATATATCTCTAGTCTCTCCTCTAATGATGCTAAAAATGTGCATGGATCTAGCTATAAGTGATAAGCAAAACAATTGGAAACACGTCACAATAGATCATAAACTTAATGAAGATTCACACAAATCATGAACATATATAAAACAAGGTATTTTAAATGCTTTTGGAGTATTTTTATTTCAAAAAAATGGAAGTATCTAAAAATTTACTCTCACTAGTCAAATGCTACTTAACAAATATTCTTGATTTTTAAAAAAAAAAAATATTCAGGATTTAATCAAATTAAAAAAATTAATGCTTTTTGCAAATTTATTTAAGTATTAAATACAAAAACAATATTTTTATATATCCAAAAATTAATTAAATTTTATTGAAAAATCAAAAAGAATTCAAGGACCAATTTTCAATTTTGAGTTCATATGTGTGGTCGGATTTTACAAAATCAATGTTTACTGACGCGTTTTGGACATCAACCGATCTGCTCGAGAGTGAAAATAGCAAAAAATTCAAGAAAAATTTCTAGATTTTTTATCAAACTTCGAGAGGTCATAACTTCTTCATTTCAAAATCAAAATTAATTATATTTATACCATTGTAAAGGTCTCGAGAATATCTATCCAACTATACCAAATGGAAAGTATGAAATGCAATGTAAAAAAAGTTTTCATGTGATGATTTTCGAATTTTACCAATTTTCATACAAAAAATCGTATTTTCATCCAAATTTCAAAAACTCATAACTTTTTCGTTTTAAGTCCAAAATTTAAGTTCTTTATATAGTTACAAAGCTAATTGAAATACCTTTCTAACCATACTAATATTACTACATGAAAATCAATGAATAAGAATCAATAAATTTTTAAATTTTCTACAAAACAATTTTATCCCAAATGCAATAACGAAAATTGATGAAATTTTGCAGGTGAATTTTAAAATATATTATATACATAATTCCAAAATTTTGCTAATTTTAGACATGTATATCAAAAGATATCATTAAAGTTAAAAACTTTACATATAAGATCCATAACTCATTTGAATTTTGTAATGGTATATTTAAGCATGTATTGCATGAAGGAATTCAACATTATGGCTTTGATACCAATATAGTACTTCATAGTATGCTTGAACATGAATTACAAATCAAGAATCTTTACTTAAAGAATGAATTCCAACATTTTTGTAAGGTCGAATCACCTTGCATTTCAAAACTTAAAAATCTGCATTTTCTTGTTCTCCAATGGTCTCAATTCTGATAACAATGGAAGGTGCTATTATCCACAATCTAAATGCCTAATTTGTGAGTTTTCATGACATATATGTGGTTCTAGGCACTTTTCTTTTTTTTTAGTGATTTTCCATTCGAATTTCACACATTTTATTGCCATCTTTTTTCTCTCTTTTTCTAGGCAATAACCATTAAAGGTTATATGGGAATTAAAGGTTGCTATATGGAGTACTCCCTCCAACCCTTTTAGTGTCTCGTGGGTCAGGTCGCCCCACATGGACATCCCATGACCCATATTTTCTAACACAAACACAAAAGATGGTATGGACTATTATAATAATTTTGCACTCGTTTCCGTATTGCCATCCCTAAGAGTACCTATGGTAATTGCTTTGATGTATGTTTGTACATATATTAAATGTGGGTTAAAACTTTACTTAAAGGTGAACCTAAAGAAATATCTATAAAGAAACCTGAAAGTTTAGTTTTACCTAGAAATGAAAATAAAGTCTACACATTAGTCAAATCACCTTATGATTTAAAACAAGCACCAGAACGATATCGGGATAAATTCGATTTGACCATTTTAACAAATGGTTTCAAAAATAATAGTGCTGACAAATGCATGTATTCAAAGTTTACTAAGGAATATGATGTGATTATATATAATATATTAAACATTATATCAAGTGAGAATTATTTGTTAGATGATTATATCCTTACTATAATTCAATTATTCCAATAAAACCTTACTTTTCATTTTATCTTAATTTTCTGTTTTCAATATGCATTAATTTTTCAATTAAAAATCCTCTCACGTTCCCTAAACCATTCATATACTCAATAATTAACAATTAATTCCTTTATAACCCTCGACCCCTCTTCACAGCCTTTGCCTTACACTAGCAAATATGTACGTATGTAATTGGTGGGTTTGATTTCTCAAAAGAAATTAATTCTCCCGAGTCCATGTACCCTTTATATATTTTCGAGACTATTCAATTAATTTAGGAGTAAATAAATTATTAAAGTTCCTGTACACTTATATATTTTCAAAATCATTCATTTAATTTGTGGTACAAATTATTCTCCAAGTTCACTACACACACTTTTTTCTAAATTAATTTTCAAGATCACAAGTACACAAATTATTAAATTCATTTATTCAAATTAATTAAATTCCATGTTTATGAATGGATTTTATCTTTCTCATGAGTATTCGACGTAAATGAATTAATCTATCAACAATTTAAACCCTTCTCACGAATTATTTAGACATTTTACTCATCAACATTTTTGAAATTTATTTGATGGGCTTTTTCGTTTGAAGATTTTTTTTTTTGTGAATAGTTATAAATTCTATTTTTTAGATGGACAATAATTTGGTTGTATGAACCATAGATATAGAAGATTTTGAAGGATCTCAATGACTCTTAAGAAGGATCCTCCTATGCCCAGAGTGCTAAACAAGAAGCAAAAAAAGATTATTACATGATATTCTATTTGATATTCTAGACTTGTACGTTGGAAAATTGATTGAGATATTAATAAAACTATCATGGTCATTTGTCGAAAGCTTTTATTTTTTTTTTATATTGTAAAATCTATAAGATTCAAAATTCCACGATAATCGCATGATATGCTAGAGCTTTTTCACATTATGATATTGCTCGATGTATTTTTAAATGCCACTCGAACAGACACTAATATCTACGGTAGAAAAAGCTTCTTTCAAATTATGCAAAGGTACATAATATTTTAGTGTGACTAGATTACAATTGCATTGTATTTTTTTGACGATTCTATCCTCACTATAATTCAACTATTCCAATAATACCTTACTTTTTGTTTTTACCTTACCTTTTGTGTTTCAATATGTATTTAATTTATTTAACCATTTGAACAGTATTATCATGAATTGTTTTGTCAACTATTTAGTTATCATTAATGTACATTTGACATATTCATTCCGTTTGATTGGACAGTAAATTAAATGCATTAAGTTTTATTTTATTTTTGAACAAAAGATAATCTTTTGAGAGTTTTGTTCCGATTGATTTATTCAATGAATGTTAAGATGTAGATAATGTATATTGATTTATCATCAATGTACAATTTACGGATTCGTTCCACTTGATTGGACAGTAAATTAAATTCATTAAATTGTTTTGGAACAAAAGATGATCTTTTGAGAATTTTGTTTCAATTGCTTTATTCAATAAATGTGAAGATGTCAAGAAGGTAAATCGAGGACGTAATGCGTATCTATAATAAAATAACTCCATTTGATATATTCAATGCATATTGAGTAAAGATGAAGAAAGGGTGGTATTCATTTGATGTTAAGTTCATATCAAATTAGTAAATAGATGAATTATTTTAATTGACTTTCTCAAATATTAAATTGAATCACGAATTTGTTTTCATTTCATTTGAATGATCAAATATTTTGCGTTATTTTCTAACACGTCAACAAATAGGTTTTACCAAATCGAGGTTGCTTTCGCATCATGGAGTCAAAGGTTATAAGAGACTTATTGGCATATAAAAATGAATGACCCATTAAAGTGACGATAGTTCGAAAGAGTTTGATTGAATCTTATTCCAACAATGTTGGAAAATTTGATATTTTGAGGCTCGTCCTAATTGAAAAGGAAGTACTACATCTACGACAATGACTATTTGTTTCGTAATTACATTATATATGAGAAGTAACGTAGTAGTTGGCTTCTCTCGAGGGATATAAAGTTCAAGCCATGTTATTTAATGATGCAAATAATAAAATTGGTCTTGTAATTGAAAATGGAAAATCTTATATTATACAAAATGGAAACTTAAGACTTGTCAATGGAAAGTATCGAAATGTAAACAATGAAATTGACTTGTCTTTCACAACTGCAATGGATGTAGAAGAAATCATTGAACGTATATGCGATAAGATCAAATTATTTTCTTCAATTCAATGAAGTACCAAAATTCACAAATGAAGATACTTTTCAATCGAATATGTTAGGTTTTAGATGTTTTATAATTGACAATTCTGTAAACAAAAAGGACTGAGTTGTACCATGTTTAAAAAGTTAAGGAGTAATGTGTAAATGATTGAAAATAAGGTTATTAGGTCTAGGGTTCGAGAATGGCAAAATGAGGAAAAACGGCTCGGATTTTCGCTAGACTATCGCCAAGATTTGGCTTGAGCTACAAAAGCAGAAACATCGTCGCTGGACTGTTGCCTCTACTTTTTATTTCGCGATTTAAAGGTTTTTTCACCGGCCCATTACTTTTCTAACCTACCTATAAATACCAAAACTCATCTGAACGTAAGGGTCAAGGCTGAACGTTAAGAGAGTTTCATCAGAGAGAGATTCATTCTATCTTATCCTTCGACCTTCGTCTATTTTGATTGTTTTGGTGAGAAAAACATTGTTCCTATAATTCAAATACCAAACTGCCTTCCCTCTACATCTGGTCAGAGTTTTAATAAATACCAAAACTCATCTGAACGTAAGGGTCAAGGCTGAACGTTAAGAGAGTTTCATCAGAGAGAGATTCATTCTATCTTATCCTTAAACCTTTGTCTATTTTGATTGTTTTGGTGAGAAAAACATCGTTTCTATAATCCAAATATCAAACTGCATTTCCTCTACATCTAGTCAGAATTCTGAAGATCGAGGGAAGTTGACTGGAGTTTCAGTTTGTGAAAAATAATGTGTTCTTTGTTGAACCACGGGAGATAGATGATTCCACAAGGCTAGGAGTGCTGCAGGGTAGCAGATTCCACAGAGAGCTTTAGCAACAACAGCTAAGGATTGGTGCAAGGGAGCATATGATCTAGGGTGAGCTATAAGGAGTGCAGTCAGGAGATCAGATAGTACAAGTCATCTAGTTTGATAGACTGTAAGTTGTTAAAATCATTTATAGTGGATTGGTTGGCAAAGTGCCTGGAGTTTTTCCCAGTTGGATTTCTCCGTGATCATCCTGGTGTTGACTTATTGCTTTTACTTTATTTATTGATTGATCATATAAACTGCGGCATTCAAACTTACGACTAAAACGACTTACATATTTAATCATCTAGAAAAGAATTAAAAGTGACTTGTTGCTATTTAATTCGCTAGTAATTTTAATTTCTGTATTATACACCTATTCACACCTTCTAGATGTTGTTAGGGTCGAACTACACTTTTNAAGTGACTTGTTGCTATTTAATTCGCTAGTAATTTTAATTTCTGTATTATACACCTATTCACACCTTCTAGATGTTGTTAGGGTCGAACTACACTTTTTTCAATTGGTATCATAGTCATAAATCGATTCATGACCCTTAGTTGTAAGGTCTAGATGAGTCATGCTTTGTCCGTGCCTCCATTTTTCTACGGTAGCAATTATGCCTACTGGAAAGTTCGAATGAGAGCTTTTCTTAAGGCTTTGGATGAACGTATTTTGATAAGTGTTCAAAATGGATGGGCTCCACCTACAACTACTGTTGAAGGTGTAGTCACACCCATTGGTATTTCATTATGGTCGAAAACGAATTTGGATAAGTGTAATTGGAACAGTAAGGGCCTTCACGCCCTGTTTATGGCTGTGTCTGCTGAAGAGTTTAGGCGTGTATTGATGTGTGAGACTGTTAAGGATGTTTGTGATATTTTAGAAACCACACACGAGGGAACTAAAACTGGTAAGAATTCTAAACTACAGATGTTGACCACTAGGTTTGAAGAGATAGGGATGACTGATAATGAGACGTTTGATAGTTTATATGCTAAACTGAATGACATAGTCAATTCGAGATTTAATTTAGGTGAAAGGATCTTCGAGTCAAAGATTGTTCGGAAAGTCCTTAGATCACCCCCCAAGAGGTTCAGACCCTAGGTTACTGCGATAGAAGAGAGTAA
>CAIGRP010119703.1:0-10933 GCA_903798385.1 Fraxinus cuspidata
AATTCTTAACCGTACAATCAGATCTACAAGTTTCATTTCCTTGTGTTTATGTTTCGGGTAGTTCTTGAAATATTTCCACATTGGTGGTAATTTTTCGATAATCACAGCTGCCTGAAATGACTCATAGAGCTTCATACCTTCTGCATGTATATCGTGCAAGATGATTTGTAGCTCTTGAACTTGATTCATTAATGTTTTAGAATCTACTATTTTGAAGTTTAGGAATTTGCCTAGAACGAATTTCTTCAATCCGACATCTTCCGTTTTGTACTTCTTTTCCACTGTCTTTATCGAACAGTATACGATGTATAGTGTGTTGTCAAAGCAATTGAAGATATAGTTCCTGCACAAGAAGTCACTATGACTCCATGCATCGAATGCTGCTCGTTTTTTGAGAATCTGTTTCATCTTCCTCAATAGTTGGAGCATATTTACTCAAGAATTTCACCAAATTCAAAGTCGTGAGATAAAACAATATTTTCTGTTGCCATCTCTTAAAATCCACTCCCGTGAACTTTTCTTATTTCTCCCCGTGAGCATTATTAAATGGTACGACAGCTATAGTTGCTATTATCGTCTTAAGATTGTTAGAAGTTGGGAAGTACTAATATCACCACGAATTGATTTTGGCAGAATAACGTCGTGCAGAAAATAAACGATATAAAATATTTATGGTCGAGGCAAGAGTTCAAATATTTCTCCTTAAGACGATAATGCACCGCATTGGTGCTGATTGGGGATGACAAAAAAGCTTGTCGGCTCGGGCTCTGTTCCACCGAGCCCCATTTTGGGGTGTTGGCTAGAGCTCGGGCCGGCCCGTGGCTCGTCACTGGTTCATGACTAAGTAATATAAAAAAAGAAAATTAAAAAATATAGTTGCCTGCGTTGCAGGCATCTGTCTTTAAACTTTTTTTTTTTAATTTAAATGTATTTTTTATATATTAATATTTAGTTATTATTTATAACACATATAAATTGTACAAATTTTAAATATATTATTAAAAATTATAGATTTATACCGAATTAAAAAAATTACCCGGCTCAGCCCGCTAAGGCTCGAGTCGAGCCTCATTTTTTGGCCAAGCTTTTGCTCGGCTTGGATCGGGCTAAAAAAAGTTTGGACATGTTTTGCTCGAGCCAGAGCTTTGAGTTCGGCTCGAGACTCGACTCGGCTCATTAACATGGCCAGTGCTGATGGTATTTCGGCACTTGTCTCCCAAGATACAACAAACTCGTCTTGTAATAGTAGCACTACAAATTACAAGATTGGCGAACCTACTCACGTTTTGATCTCTCAAGAAATTTGAGGATTAAAATGCACAAAAATAATATTTCGAGACTGGATTACACTATGAATTATACAGAGACGAAGGATTAATTTTGGAAGAAGAATAAAATCAGAATTGATTTTGAAGTGAATGAAAATCGGGGTATGGGGGCCAATTTATAGAAGTTGAGAGGTTGTGTCCAAAGGACACAACAGCCGAAAAAATGTGTTTCCAACAGACATAAATTGTTTGGACAGGCTCAACCGTCAACCGTCACCACCCTTTTTAAAGAATCCACGTGTCACGTACAGAAAAATCGGGAAAAAATAATATAAATTAAATATATTATTACTTTAAATAATATTAAAATAATATAAATCAAATATAATTTTACCAAAAAATCCAAGCCCAAACCCACAACCCATGATGAGCCGGCTAGACAGCGACGTGAGCTTGTGGGCTTTGGCTTAACCTACTAAGCATGTAGGTTCTCACCCTTTCAATAACTATTGATACCCTTTGGGGTCCAAACTCAAGTTTCAAACTTGAGCAATATAAATATAAAGTTGTTTATATTCTCTTAGCTTTCTTATGTGGGATTGTCACTTTTTCAATTTCCCACCAATTTTTATTCCAATTTATTTCAACTTCAAGTGGTCATCTTTTGGCCTTAATTTCTCATTCACCCTAAATTGATTTTGAGAAAATAAATATATCACATTAATCTACCCATGGAGTAGAATACACTCGGTCAAAGAAATATTTTGTCCAACTAACGGGACCAACTAAAATAATTGGTCAAAAGTTGGTCAAATCAACTAATAAAAAACCAATTTTCCAACATTATCGACTAATAGTCATGCAATTAAATATTGAATTAGAATATAATAAATCTTTTTCTTTCCTAATAAAGTTGCAGAATAATAAATAGAAGATGACATCTGACCACCTGTACCACCTCAACAAAACTCCATTACAAAATCTTGAGCTTCGTATTATAGAGATTTTTTCAATCCCAAAGAATTAATATTCAACAGATTTGACTTCTGAAAAATTAAGTTCTATAATTTTTTAAAAATTAATAAAAAGTAAATGCAATCTGTTAGAGCTATGTTTTCTTATTATTATCAACATATATAATTTTTTTTATGAAATTATAAAATGTGTATAAAAATTCGAAAGTGTATATTTTAATTCATGAAACAGAACCTTATATTAAGTGTTAGTTACAATAATCGAAAAGAAAAATCTGAGTTGTAGTGGGTGTGTAGTTTATTAATAGTAGAAGTATGTCAACTGAACTGAGTTGGACCACCAACTTGTTTTGTTCAGCTTGCATTATATATAAATGGACTTTATACAATATGAAGTTTGAGCAGTTGAGCTTTAATATATTGATAAAAAGTCAGCATGTTAAATTAGAATTAAGTAATTAATTAATACAATATGTAGCTTATTTCATAGTTAATTAATAATATCAATTGCTCTAACTAAAATATACTTTTTAAGAATAAAACTTACTTATTATCACTATGATTGTTAAGAGAATAACTAAATTTTAGTTTACATATTGTTGAGAATTGAGTTCAATTCCCTTTATTCAGGTCCTTGTTCAAAGAATTATTTAGAAACCAGAAAATATAAATATATGAAGAAAAATAACACGAGAATTTATATGGGAAACTCCAATATTTGAGAAAAATCATGAGTTGTCAAAAATAGAGATATTCACTATATAAAATTTTTGTACAGTTCGAGTCATCTCATGGTCATTGAGGTGAGTACTCGATCGTAAATTTCAGGATATCGTGAAATTAGTCAAAATACGCGCAAGCTGACTCGGACACCCACAATTATCAGAAAAATTTTGTACAATCATATAAAACTTCACATACATCCCAAACCTCCAAGCACATTACAAAATATTAATATGTTTAAGACTATCAAGCATTCTCAAGTCTTACCCCCAAGGCAGTGGATAAATAAAACATTAAATGGAGGACTCTTATACAAGTAGAAAATGAATAAATTATATTCGAAGTCAATAAGAACTACTTGACTAAAACCCGCCATAAGAATGTACGTATTCTTTCCAAATATTATCATTGTCTATCGTGAAGAAAATGACTAATATTATTGACTTGAGCAATTAGCTGAACTTGCTCCATCTTTAGGACATTCTTTTCTTGAGGTGTCCAGACTGTTCACTTCCTTTGAAAAGTGGGTTGTTATTTTTTTTTTCAAATCACTATGCAATCTAAAATGAATCAAAATTGTTTCTCACATCAAAATTCTCCACGTTCTGAACCACTCCAAATGACTTGATGCTCTAGTATCATTATTCGCTACAATTGAGTGTAATTCTCTTTTATTTGTTTACAAGATCTTTGTTCAGAGTTAAACGCAGAAAATATAAAATATAGAGAAAATAATAACACAAGAACTTAAGTGAAAATTTTCAAAATTGAAGAAAAATCACAGGTGATTAAAGCCAAGGATATTACACTATATAAAAAAAATTGTATAATCATATAAAATCTCTCAAAGCATCTCCAAGAGACTCTACTTTTTAAGAGTTTATTCTATCATCTGGAGAGCATCTATAAATTGAGTTAAAATTTTGAAATACTCCAACAATCTCTTTATATTAACATTATTTTACTACTCCTAAAAAAACATTTATTATTTTTCGTTATATTTTATTTTAACTAGCTTTTCTTTATATTATTTTTTTACTGAAAGTTGAAATACTTTGAATGCATTTAATTATAAAGAGTGAATTTGGCTCTATCCCACTCTCTAAATTAAATTTGGAGAGCCAAACACACTCTCTAAATTAAAATATTAATTTAAAGAGCCTATTGGAGCATGATTTTAAATGTTGACACCTTAAGATAGAGAGTATTTCATATTTAAAGAGTCTCTTGAATATGCTCTCACACACTTCAACCCTCAAGCATATCCTGAAAAAATTAATTTTGGATGAGACTACAAAGATGGCCAAGTCCCTCCCCAATATAGTCTATGACTATTTCAAATCTGGTTGAAGTAAATATTAAAGTGATGACTCTATTTACAGTGATGCAAAATAAAATAAAGAGATTTTAGTTTGTACTCATTGGAGTATTCTTAACATTCCTATTATATGTAGGAAGCTGAAAAAAATGGAACTATAAATAAAATTATATTTTAATTGGATAATACACGTCAAAATATCAATTCATATAACTATCCATTTGGCAGGTTTTTTGCTTCCGTTTCTATTTTTCGTAAAGGAGTTTCTTGAGGAAATCATACTTCAGTACTTCTTCGAAAAACTTTTCTAATAAGACAAAATACTTTAAAAAAAATAGCCCAACATACCAAAAATAATTTCTTAATATCTCAAGGAATTTTTGACTTTTCAAAAGCCTACCAAAAGGGCCGTAAAACTACGTCTAATTATTAAGTTTTGATATTCCATCTTTAGAAGTTAACATTATTAAAATGAGTAGTGCAATCCTTATATATTAATTATTGTTATCATTATCATATTCAAAGTAAGATTTTACCTTTTAACATTCCAATCGTACTATGTATACCTTTTCAATTGCATATGGTTCTTCATATTTAATATTTTATCGTCATTCTTTATTATAAAAAATCGCACTTAGCCCATTACCCTCCTTAGAAAGAGTTATCTATCCAAAACAAACAATGCTCATGGCGAGCAACAAGTAGAGAATTACTAACGTGTCACGAGAAATGGGTAACAAAAGTCGTGAATACACTTCTTAATTATGAATATGTAGGCATTCAACCATGGACATTTATAACAAAGTTTAAAACTAGTCTACTTAATCCCCTCTTTCATAACCATATATATTTTTAATTTGTTCCAAATAATGTGTTGTCTTAATCTTCTTAAATGTTATCATCTAAGTATGATTTCTTTTGAAATTAAAAATAATCTTAATTGATAGTTATTTCGTACTATATTTAATCTAATTAAATGCATCAAACATGTTTATCTTTATTAATTCACCTTATTCTCCTCGAAACTCGAAGGGAAAAAAAACACAAAAACAAAAACAAAAAAAATGGCATCTTCACCAACATCATATCACGCCTTAATATTCAAAAAGTAATGAAAAACTATATTAGTCATATGGGAAAAGTTGGCAACTAACTCTTCTTACTCCATTAACAGAACAATGAGCTGGGATTTCATTTTGTACAACAAAAAGTATACTTCTATGCATCCCTCTACACATATAAGTATCCATCTCCTCTTCTTCTCATTCTCATCACAAGCTGTGAACCATCTTAACCATCAAAAAAGAGAGAGGAAATACTCGACTTATCTTTTTCTTACTCTTAAACATGGAGAAAAGCGAGTCAACCAAAATTGAGATTGCAGAGACGAGCAAAGAAAGGAAAGGGAAAGCACCGCTTTTGGGGGCAGTACCACCAGTGACGGCCGAGCATATTAGGGGACGGTACAAGAGGGGCATTTCTATATTCGACCTTATACTGAGAATAAGCGCCATGTCTTCGGCTTTGGGTGCAACAGTCATCATGGGCACCGCTGAACAAACCCTTCCTTTCTTCACTCAGTTCTTCCAGTTCCAAGCCAGTTACGACGATCTCCCAACTTTCTCGTAAGTATTCTTTCTGTATTAATTAAGCAATGTGGTGAAAACAATACAAAAATAGTGACGTTATTCATCATTGTCAGAAATCATCACCAGTATAGGCCAATGGACTCTTTTATTGTCCATTGCAATTGTAATGCATTGAACAATGAATAAGGGGTTCACTATCACATAAATGACGATTATGTATACTAACTAATGAAAAGCATTTTTCATTAATAGAGATCATTTCTAATGTAGGTAGGCAGTGAACTCTTTTATTGTCCAAAGCAGTTGTAATGCATTAACATTTTAATGCATTGAATAATGAATCAAGGGGTTCACTATCATATAAATTGATGACTATGTATACTAATAATGAATAGCGTTATTCATACAAGAATCTTATATATAATGATGCATCGAATATGGTGCAGATTCTTTGTTGTGGCAATGGCAATAGTTTCAGGATACCTTATCCTCTCCATACCCTTCTCAATAGTGTGTATCGCTCGACCTCTTGCAGTCGGACCAAGGCTCCTTCTAATTATCCTCGACACCGTAAGCTTCCTAACCAAGAAAATATTGAAGACATAATTTAAATAAATAAACGTATGATCATTCTAAAAGATTTAACTTTTAAATATCATCTTCAGGTGATTGTCACATTGACAACTGCTGCAGCTGGATCATCTGCTGCAATAGTTTACTTGGCTCACAATGGGAATTCAGATGCAAATTGGCTGGCAATATGTCAGCAGTTCACTGATTTCTGCCAAACGACTAGTGAGGCAGTGGTGGGGGCATTCATCACCGTCGTTCTACTCATTTTCATGATTGTTCTGTCTGCTTTTGCTCTTCGGAAACATTGAGGATTGTCGAAACATTAAATTAATCGTCAGTTAAGTGATCGTGCATCTACTGTTTGATTTTAATTTTCCTTCTATTGTTCATGTCTTCTTTTATTCTGTTGCTTCGTGTCAATTCTCTCTGGTTGATGGATCTCAATTAGAGAAGGAAAAAATAGAATGTGTACATCACATTTTTATATGAAAGAAAACTCGTGTGTTTTGTTTTTGTTCCATGTCGACATTAGAATTTCAAATGTTACTTCTTCAATAAAATAATATTACACGTAAACTTAAGAGTTTTTTATTTTTTAAACTCACATTCTCTATCAAAATACTTTTTCAAAATGTATTTTGAACAAAAAAGAGACTCAAACATGCTCAAGACATGTCTCAAGAAACGACCAAATTAGTTACAGGAATTATACAAATCTTGATATAATATACTAACGACGGAATTTGACAAAGTCAAGACGAATAATTTTTCCTTGGACTTATATATTTCGCTTTCACTTGTGCGCACAAAAATCCATCAACATATTTTATAAATAATGAAAATTTGTAAGATGAAATGACAAAAATAAAAAAGAAGTCAGCGACGAAAATATCTATCTTTAATTTGTTAGAAAAAAATGAATGGTTGTGCTACGGTTTACTCCATGGTTTACATACACGTGATGTGATAAATATGATTAGGTCAAAATTTCTTCAACCAAATTAAAAAAAAAAAAAAAAAACATTATTCACCCCCTTTTTAGCACCTTATCTGAACGTAAACCATTATATAATTTCAATAAATACAATTAAAATTATTCAAAAATAAATTAATTCGGAGCTACATTGACACGTTGTGCTATGAAATGTTGAAGTGTTATCCAAATGATGCTATTAGGCTTAAGGGCTTACCATAGAAAAGATGGTTAATTATTCAACTATAAACATTTAGGACATCAAGTCAAAAAAATCAGGTCAATGCAAAATAATTTTTCAAAATAGGGTATTTCTTAAATTTGTTATATTTTGTTTTGTTACAAGGTATGTAATTTTTTTTTTTTGTTTTTTGTGAATGCATGTAATTGTTTTATATTGAATTTTTCTAAAACCTACATTTAATAAGGCTACTGCCTATGTTCGAGCCTATTTTTCGGAAAATAGATTTTATAATAATGATTTCTTTTGAGAGTTTGAGGTTAAAAATAGGGGGGAAAAATTAGATTTAAGAGTAAAAATATTTTTTTGGGAGAATACGTAGGTGAAATAAATTTCAAAAAAAAAAATGAATTTTTAGAGAATGGAGATCAAATAAGACTAAGTTTAAATGATTGTAACTTACACTTTATGTTAACTTACGTTTGAATCCCGTTACACTATGCCCCTATGAATCATGCTATATGTATATTTTCTTTGACAACAAGTTTAACATTGTATCACTGTCTTGACATCATTGAACAGTTTTTAAGTATAACACATTCCCACCTATTTCAATTTGAAACTCAATGTAATGTAAACCACAATGTACATAAGAGAATGTACAAGTGGTATTATCCATGCCCCTATATAGTGGGGATTAAAATTAAATTTTTAGTAGATTTTAATAAAAAATGATGAAATATGTAGTTGAAAAGTTATGAATTCAATTAAATATATAGTTAAAATTTATTGTTGACTTCAACTTATATTAAATTCTAGATTTTAATCCCTACCAAAAAAAGGATATATATAATTTCTTTGAAATTGTAACTTACAGTATGTCCCTATTTGATGGCCATTATTTTAAGCAAAATGAGTTAGAATAGTGATTTAGTGGAGAATGTGTGGTTAGAAAATAGAAAAAGTTGGGTAAATTCGTGGTTGAAAATGAGTATAAAAATTAAAGAGTTTTGAAATAATATTTATCAAATAGGAGCTATATGTTATTTCTGTTACAATATATATAATTTTACAAATTTGTAACTTATTAACTCATGCACCACTAACATCTACCATCATTGTTGTCATCTTCACAAACGATCATATTTGCATCACGCCACCACCATTTTCTTAAAAAATAAAAATAAAATAAAAAGAATTCTCCACAAACGGATTAACAAAGAAAAACCACCGCGAATTACCATTTCAGAAATTATATATGTGTGATCGAACTCGCCACCATCACAAACATTCCTCCACCATCACCATCACCATCACCAATGTCACCCTGAGTCCACCATATTTAGTCCCATTGAAGTACTTTACTCGTATTTATTACGTTGCTACGATATGATACACTTGCAAAATTTTAGTGATCAATTAACTCATAAAGAATAAAATGGCATGATACATTCTAGTTAGGCTATTGTCGGTGCCATGGGATCTTTGTTTGATAGTCCTAAGTATTATTCACCCCCCTCCCCCATCTTGCACCTTCTCTTCTGAAGCAAGATGAGAGATTGTTAAAGACTCGACTTAGGACTTGTCATTTTAACTGAATTCGAAATCGAAATCGAGCAAAAAAAAAAAAAGAACCGAAATTGAGAACCGACTGGATCTAAATGGAATCAATATTTTTTATATTTTTTATTTACAATTCATAGGCTGGGGAAAAAATGTAAAGTCTAAAAACTTTTATTTGAGTAGTGATTTGTCTAAAACTTTAGAGATTCATCAAGAAACCATTGAAAAAATTCAGATTTCAAGATTCATCTTCATCTTCTCAATTAAACAAAAATTCGGGATATATCTTTTCACTTAAATATGATTTCTTGTAATTTCGATATGTTATGGCAATTTTATACATTGTTAGGATGAGATGAACCCTTGTTATGATATTTTTAGTTTTTAATTAATTATTTTGGCTTTAATTTGACTTGATTTGTGGATGTTTATTATTGTTTTATCGTTCTTTTCAATTACTTGATCACCAATTGAATTTTTAGTGGATTTTATTGTTATTGAGAGAAACAATAGGTTTAAGTACATTATAATAAATATTGTAAAGTTTGATAGAAGATATAAATATATCACTATGCTTTATATGATTTCAATAGGTGTTCTAGTGCTTGTTAGTGAATTTATTATGTTTGTATTTTCATCGAGAGATAAAAATGTCACATGATGGGAATAGCTATCGAGAGAGACTTTCAATTAAATTAGGAATATTGACCAACATGAATGATTTCAATTTGTTACTTTAATTATTATACTAAAAATAGAATAATAATGGGAATTCGACATCTTAACAATGCATAAAAACACATTTACATACTTTCATTACTTTCATTGAACTGATCATGTTTATGCGATATTGGACTACAGGATTTTATAGTGCAAGGTGGGGATCCAACTGGGACTGGAAGGGATGGCGAATCAATTTAGGGTATAGCTTTTTCTCTTGTTTTTTCCTTTTTTTGATTTGTAAATGTAGTTACTAATTTTATAGTGTGCCTTGCACTTGATTATTTTCAAATAAATAATGTTTTCTTTTGGTTCCAAATACTTCTCATTTTTTTGTAGGAGTGTTATAGATCACCCTTTTGTGGTTTTTAAGCCTCTTTTCCCCCAAAAGAAAAAGGGTTAATGCTTAAATTACTCTTATAGAGAAAAAGTTGGTAAAATGTCAAATTGTAGAATGGCTTCTGGTGCTCTGCAGAATGAAGGTTAGGTTTTTTAGTTTTATTTTATTTTTACAATGTCGGAACATATTTCCTGAAAAAAGCTTAAAAATTGTAAAAATATTTGATTCAACATAAACACGGAGCATCTCCCTAATTTTTTGAAAAAAGGTGGTATCTATAATAGTTTTGCTTACATTGTCTCTATCAATATGTTTATAAACTGATACAAAATGTCTTTCCTGGAAAATGAATTATGGATTAATTTTATCGCTTTTCTTACGTTTAATCCTTGACTAAGCCACATGCTTTTGTTACTATGTTAAAACATTTAGGGTCCGTTTGATTGCAAATATGAAATTTTGGTGGAAAGAAAACGAATTCCAGGGTATTGAATTGCCTAGAATTCATTTTACTAGGAATTGTCAATTAATAGTGTTTGATTGGTATCATTTTCCACCTAGAAAATTTTTAGATTTTCCATCTTTTGGTGTTTGATTGGCTATGTTTTCCCTGGAACTTTTTTTTTTTCCAACTATTGTTGTTTGATAGTTCTTTGTAAGAATTATCCTAATCTTGAAGTATAGCTACAACCAATGCAAAGAAAACGAAAT
>CAIGRP010119720.1:0-14055 GCA_903798385.1 Fraxinus cuspidata
GAGATGATTATTTGATGAAATTTATGATACCATTGACAAAAAACTTGCTTAAACTCATAGATGGATTTCTTTAATTTGGCAAACCATTTTCTTCGAGTCTCCTGACACAAAATTTTCTGGTTGCACCAAATATATTGTCTCATCAATGTCACCATTAAGAAACTTCGTTTTTACATCCATCTGATGTAGCTCAATGTCAAAATGTGCCACAAGTACCATTATAATCCTAAAAGAATCTTTCGTTGAAACTGGAGAAAAAGTCTCTTTGTAATCGGTGTCTTCCCTTTGAGTAAAGCCCTTTGTAACAAGACGGGCCTTATATCTTCTACATTACCCATCGAATCCTTCTTGGTTTTATATATCCATTTGCAACCATTGAGTTTTGTACCTTCAGGTAATGGGACAAGTTCTCAAACGTCATTGTCTTTCATGGACTTTATTTCCCCATCCATAGCATCAATTCACTTTTGAGAATTATTACTTTTCATTGATTGATGAAATTTGATATGATCTTCTTCTATCAATCCAATGCCATCCTTATAATCTTGGATAAATACTATAAAGTCATCTGAAATTGCATTTCTCATTTCTCTAGGGATCTCATTAATGACATTTGTTCTTGAGATTGTTGAGTTTGATCTTCTGGAACAATCTCTTGATTGTGTATAGAGGATTTTGTAGCATTGCCTTAATATGAAATTGCTTCTTGAACAAGATCTGGACCAAGAATTTGTCTCTAATCCTGATCATGTCAATTGCAACAAAAGAAATATATACATATTTTTCATCCAAGACAAAATCATTAACCTTATAACCTCATCTTTCTCCGCAAACTCTACATCCTCAAAGAATCGAACATCTCCCTTTTTGAAAATTGACATAATAGTGGATCTTTAAAAATTTGTAACTCCTAAACAATTGATTTACTTGGAACTTTGTTGAGAATTTAAGTTACAGTTTTTAATGCTTCTACTTAGAGAGATCCTGATATACTGCGGAACGATTCTACATTCCTCTAGGAATTTAGCAAAAGGCTCTGGACGTTATTCTCCTAATCCATCATAGATGTCATAATATTCACCACTATGGTAAGATCTGACTTGTTAAATTCTTTTACTGAGTTGATTTTCAACCCCAGTCTTGTATCCCTTGAACATGTCCAGTGTTTAGGATTTCTCATAAACGAGATATAGGCAACCATAGTGAGAAAAAATCATCTATAAACATAATAAATTACTGTTGACCATTCCAAGAAGCCGAAGTGAATGGCCTGCAGATATCCGTATGAATTAGTTATAAGACGTCCGAAATCATATTGATACCTAATCTCATTATGTTTGTTTGTTTTCCCTTAATATAATTAACATTAAACATTTAAGTCTGAAAAATTAAGGGAATCAAGAATTCAGTTTGACACAAGAATTTCCGTTCTCTTTTGAGAAATGTGACATAATCGCTCATAACATAATAAAACATAATTCTCATTGGTTAATTTATGTTCAATACCACGTGAATTCACATACAATGTTTTTTTATAAGAGGCAATCGTATTAAACAAATATAGATTATCGTAACCGGATAGGGAACTGGTACCCACAATATTTGAATTAATAAAAAGATCAAATGACTATTTCAAATTGAACAAGAGTAATTATCGTAATCGGATAAAAAACCGGTACCCACAATATTTGAATTAAGAAAAGATCAAACTGTCTATTTCAAATTGAACAAGAGTAACCAAATTTGTCAAATATAGAAATAGAAATCAAGTTCTATCCAAAAAGACAGTACCGCAAATGTCTCTTTCAAATCCAAATAATAACTAGTCTTTAATGATAACGTAAAGTCTCTATAGTCTCAACCTTAACTGACTTGCTATCATCCCATATAGATGAATCTTTCAGCATCAATTGGCTTGGCAGCTCAAGCAATCCCGCATAGACATACTTATGTGAGTAGTGATACCAAAATTTATCCATCAAGTGTGTCTTGGTATGACACGAAATTTACCTCAAAACAAACCAAAGTGAGAAACGTACTTTTTTTTTACATGCCAAGCATGGTATTTAGTAAATCTCTCTTTATACATCCCAGATTTTCACAAAAGTAACAACTAGATTTATTTCCATGTTTATTTGAACCGAACCAGATGCAGCTTTCTTATTCTTTATTACTTGTCCTTAGAGGTACTTGTTAAATGAGTAATATTAATTTTATCTTACTTTAACCTTTCTTCTACTTGTACACAATATGAAATTAGCTCATTAAGAATCCACTTTCCCATTTGACAATTGTAACTGACTTTAATTAACCAAATTGTGCATGAATAGAAATTAAAATCAAATGCACGAGCAAATCATCAGATATCTCAAGCTTTAGGGCCTTTAATTTTGAAGCAATATGAGATATCTCTATGATGTATTTCCAAATATTTCACTTATCTTTATACCTTAGTGAAACTAAGTTTGTCAAAAGTGTACTAAGTTCAGCCTTATCACTCTTTGTAAAGCGTTTTTCAATTACAGCAAGAAATTCCTTGACAGTAGTTACCTTATCGGACACAATGTCCTTGAATGATTCTGGAATACCACGCTTCATGATTATAAGACTCATGCAATTTGAACGATCCCACTTATCAAAATCCATTTTTTTTAATTAATGAAACGTTTATCTGTAAATGCAGCTGGTTGTTCAGTCCTTAACGCAAGGTATAAGTCCATGCAGCCAAGAACGATCTGAACGTTTTCTTTCCAGTCCTTAAAGTTGGTTTCATTTAGCACAGGAATAGAGTTGATATTGGCAGATATTGCAGAAGTTGATGGATTAACTGAAATACTTAATTAACATGTTCACATATGAATATGTATTAAACAATTAATAAATTCAAATAATGGTAAATCCCTTCACAAGAGACTGAGCACAACATTGATATTTAGTCTTTGGACAGAAATACCAACTTGTAAGTGGTACTCTTGGTGTAATAATCAAATATTGACAATAAACTATGTCAAACAATAAATCTATTTTTGGACCGATTTATTGTTCATATAAAACAAAATCTTATAATTGTCATATATTTATTATCATAGGTATGCATGTAATTCGGCTAAATATTTACCTTCATTTGGACCGATAAATATCCGCATGAATTACAAACACACAATTTTCTTAATATTCCAAATAAATTAATTTAGGCAAGAGACTACTTTGGTAACATGTTACTTCAATTAATTTATTTAGGAAAATTAGTAATCCAAAAGAAATCTTAAATATCAAAATTTGAATTTCAATTGTTAATCTTTAATTCTTTTATTTTATTAAGAAACTTTAGGGGCATATGCTTAATAATTCAGAACTTTAGTGATCAAAAATTAATTATTCAGAACATTAGTGGTCAATAATTAATTATTGAAAACTTTAGGAGTCAAAAATTAATTATTCAAAAACTTTAGGGATCCAAAAATTAATTATTCTAAAACTTTAGGGATCCAAAAATTAATTATTCAAAACTTTAGGGGACAATTTAAACTAATTATGAACTTCTAGGGGGCTTAATTACAAAATTCAGAACTTTAATGGCCAAAATTAATTAATTTTTCAATGTTTAGGGATTGAATTATTAAACTCGGAACTTTAAAGGCCAAAATGAATGAATTTTTAACCTTGTGGCTAAATAATCAAAGTTGTAAACAGCAAGGGCTGAAACTTAAAAACTTAACCCTAATTTGAAATTGCAACCAATGACCTCAAAACTTCAAATTTTCAACACCATACCCCACCTTCAAAATCATCCAAAACCCTAATTTATTTATTTTTTATGTAGAAGAGGCCGCCTCGTCGCTGTAGCTAGCACCGACGAGCGATGCCCGCTTGGCACTGCTTCAGTTCCCTCAGCGGTGCTGCACAGCACCTGCCGCCGTCGCCTGTAGCAACGCTGACGGTGCTGCTACGTTGTAGCGCCTCTGCCTTAATTTAATTTTTTTAAAAAAATGAACTAAAATTCTTGATCCACATACCGGAAAAATTTTCAAATTTAACAAAAAATAAATCCGGATTGTTAAATTCGAAAATAATGAATTTGTCACAAGAACGAAATTAAAATTTCGATTCTCAATGATTCAACATGAAGTGACTCTGATACCACTTGTTGAAAATTTTTCCATGAAAATTAATCTTTACATAATTGCTAAGATCTTCATGTCAAATAATCAAGAAACTTGATTAACGCGGAACATACCTTAATCCACTGCTTTGTGACTTGAATAATGAATCTCGAATCTTGATCTTTTGTTCTNAATAATCAAGAAACTTGATTAACGCGGAACATACCTTAATCCATTGATTTTTAACTTGAATAATGAATTTTGAATCTTGATATTTTGTTTTTCGATTTAATTGCTCCAAATCTTTTTCTTGATTATTGATTGTGGGTTTATGGATCTTCCTCTTCAATATGTTTTCTCATGTATTCTTGTATTGATAGGATGTCACAAAGAATGAGAAAATTCACATATGAATTGGGGAACATGACCCTATATATAGTTCCATATGTATTCGGCCAATCGTCAAATACAAACCCTAATGAATCTGATTTCTACACATATAGTCCGATCCACACTTTATTTAGATACCAAAAGCCCAATTACTTAAATATTTATTAGATCACTTTAATTTTTGGCTTAACTTTAAGATAGTTTTTATACACAATTAATTACATATGTAGACCCACGTGACAAATTAAATAATTTCCCAACAAGCAATGTTTTTATAAACTAAAATTATCCTATTTCTGGAAAAATTTGTATATGTTTAAATATTTGAATTATATTTTTCTTTTTATCCAAATGAGCAGGTATCGAAACAAGTAAAGCTTTAGTTGAAGAAATGAGAAAGGCCAATGACAAAAAAAATGAAGGCCAAGCTTTACTAGAAGAAATGAGAAAGGCAAATGACAGAAAAAATGAAGGCCAGCAAGCCTTTCTAATAGAACCATTGCTAGCTGATGCAGTATCTAATCTCCATAAATATGAAATCCCCAGACAGCTCTTCCTTCATAGCACTGCAATGGGACTTACAGACCCAATCTTATGACTTTTTAATGATTCATAATATATAGCGTTAAAAAACTGTTAGTCACTCAACTTATAGTGAAGTTTCATGTTACTATTGAAAGTTATTTTGTTTTTAAGTGGTCACTAAAGTTAACTTTTTGTTTCCATTTCGTCACTCTCTTAATGTAATATTAGAGGTGGCAATGGGCCCACTTCGTCTCTCAAGGGCCGAGCTCAGCTTGGCACACGAGCTCAACTTTTTTTTTTTAAAACCCTTCTCTTTTTCTCTGGACTTGAGACTAACTACTAATTTTTTAGTAAGTGAAGTTAAAATTGTATACAAACAATTTGTTATATGTATAATTTTTTTTTTTTTTAAATCAAACAACCGAAAACATAGAATGCAAAACAAAGTTGGGAATTTAAAACAAAGTTGGGAATTTAATTACGCGTGCGATAATGAATTTTACCCCATGTATTAAACTCATACTTGAACTTTACCCCATTTATTAAAAACAAACATGAACTCGGTATTGTTCTAAATTATACATGAACTTACAAATTTATATCTCATCCATATATGAATCAACTTTCGTGTGTCAAAATTAATGGAACAATTCACGTGACATATTAAGTGCCTACATGGAAATGGAGTGCGGGATACTTGGCATTACCGAATCACGTCATTTAAATTACATTTTTAAGGGTTCGAATTGCGTCTGATTCAAAATAACACAACACGCTTCGAAGAAATTGAATAAATGCTCGTGTTCCTGAAATGCAAACACGACGATTAATGAACATATTTTGACATCACAAAATAATGAATAAGCTCGACAATTATTGTTTATATGTTAATGAGGGAATGCATCAGGGCATCCGCCCTGAGAGGGTCGATTTTTAGCAGTTTCTAGAGCTCTGTTATTGCACCCGGCTTATGCTTGCAATTGGGGAACAAATTGATTTGTGGTTAAATAGAATAGAAGAAAACATTCTCTCATTTTTTTCGAAGCGTGTTTATGCAATTTAAATCCCCTTAAAAATGTAATTTAGATTGTGTTGTGAGGTAATTTAATGGATGAAATATAAATTGTCAGTCAATATATTCGATACAAAGTTGAGTTCCTGTATGGTTTCAATACACGGGATAAAGTTCATGCATAATTTTGATATAAGGTAAAGTTCATATACAATTCGTATAATTAATTTGTCGTTTGTTGCCATGTCATTGCCATGTAAACACTTTGTTTGCTACGTGGATTATTTCGTGAATTTTGAGTGACGTGAATTAATTTATTTATGGAAAGAATACAAATTTGTGAATTCATATACGATTTTGACACAAATAAAATTTGTGTTTATGTATCGTTTCGGTACATGGAATAAAGTTCACTTACCGTTTTCGCATTTAACCTTTAAGAATAATGTTATATATCATCGGTATTGATTATCCTCATATGATGTGACATGTAATATTGAGTGAAATAATAAGGTCAAGCTCATGTGTGGATGGAATATCTACTTTATTAGTCTTATCATTTAATGTTATATTATTTGATAACGATCCCACTTAAAATAAATGGCATTACATTTTTGTTAAAATCTTATAGAATTTGTGAAATTCTTTTCAAATACACAAAACCTATAACAAAAATATAAATCTTAAAAAAATCATTAAAATTCTGAATTGAGGATGCCACTAAATCTCATTAAGATTACCGTACTATTACATTATTAGATTAGACTATTATTTTATTTTTCATTAATATTATGTTGATATGAAATTATCACCATAAATTATTAAATTATTACCGTAATTTAGATTAAATTATTTTTGCAATCTCCTATAGAGTATTACTATAAAACGTAGTTTCAATGTCACAAATCACCTTGAGTTCGGATAAAATCACGTCTCTAAAATGGCGAAATTCTTAACGTTATCACAGTTCATTGTCATCCTCTCAACTCTTAATCCAAGTAACACATTTCTTGTTTATGGATTTGATGTTGTGTCTATTTCAATTCTATGTTGTATCCTTATCTATTTTGCATTTCCGCAATTCAATTCATATTAGTCATTGCTTTTCCTTTATCTTTTGAATAATACATACACGAGTTTCACAGATAAGGACTATGGTGTATTGTTCTAATACGACGTTTGCTGCTACATCGTATGAGTAAAAAGTACAAGTATTGAAAAATAAAAAACGTATGACAACATTTTTACTTATAAGTGAAATTTTTACTTACACGTGATTTTTGTAACGAGTGAAATATTTGTTTGTGCAGTTTATTTGATGACTATGGAGATTCCACAAGCAAATGCTACCGTTTGCGTAAGATTACTATCAGACCCTCCTTGCGACCTTATAAACGACGTATCCAACTGTTTGAATGCATGCAAGAAAATATGTGGACCTCGATCAAGTCCGTTTTGTGTGTATGTAAAAGGAGTTTCTCCCCCTCCTTGTGCATGTGTTTTTAATGCAGATGATTGCGCAGACCGAAGCATATGTTGAATTCCCCTTGTAATCTCTTGCAACTTTAGAAATAATGGCATCGAGTTTTGGTAATAAATGAGGAAATGAGTTAGGGGATGTTCTTTTTGTATTTTGAGTTTTGAATTCATTTTGGATTTTGTATTTTAAGTATCCATTTTGAGATTGTTGAAAACGTTCTTTTTGGCATTTTAAAAAATTGTTTTGAAAACACCCAAAACACGTTTTGAAAATTTTAACTTAATTATAATTGAAAACACCTAAAACGACAAATTTGTGGTTTTGAGTTTTCTTTGTAAAATTTTAACTTGTTTTTTAAAACACGTTTTCGAAAATGGGAAAGAGAGTGTATTTCACCGTTTCGAAAAATCGAAAACGGTTTGAAAATGATAAAGAGAACAGACATTTAATGTTCTGTTTTTCTTTTCTTTCTTTTTTCTTTAAAATTTTTTTTTTTTATGGAACTTGGCAATAAAATAACCCCACAAATCTATTTTTGAGTATGGGATTTTTCAGTTTGATTGTTATATATCTTATGTAGAGTGTGTAACAAACAAGCACGTAAAGTTTAGTGTTTACTACGAGTTTATAAAGAATCCATGTGAGGTCGATAATGAACTTGTGAAGACATGAGTTGAACATAAAATACAAAAAATAATTTCATTTCTTAATAGGCGTTTTAGATAAGAAAATTCAACTAAACATGTGCATTCACTTTCTTTGTAACCCTTAGATAACATAGAAAATGAATAATCAACCAATTTCTGTACACTCACCAACCAATTCAAAATCAAAATAATTTCTGTCTTATGATATATTCATTTGGGAGTATGTACATTAATTTTTAAATTTTTTATTTTTTGGTGGAGAGTGTACTTAGAAATCCTAGATATTTATTGATATATATATGGATTTAAATGAGTCCTGACAATTTGTCCATTATTTATCTTTTTTTTTATTATTATTTGAATTGATGTAGACATTTTTATTGATTTGCCACAAGATTTTCCCCATAATCTAGTTTAAATTCTTTTTCAAACAATTGATCGGTCATGAATAGAAATAATGTGACAAATCCTAGTAAACTAATCTAATTACACAATAATTCCAAACTACTAATATTAGTCCAGTATTGGAGGCTGGATAATGTCAGGATTTTTCTATCTAATTGCCTAATAAAACAAAAATCGCATGCTTGGAAATCTTTTATGATGTAGAGATTAATTATTTTCCTAAATATATATATTTGTTAATTTCATTATCAATTCTGATTATTTTCCAACTTGGGATCAAGAAGATACAACATGGAGGCTCTTATTTATTGAATATGGTTAACTAATCACAACATCCCAAGTAGGAACAATAAATCACTCTTATAATACATAGAACAACACAAATCTTATTCTAATAGGAAACAAACAATAAAATCCAATTAAGAGCCTATTTGGGAGCAATTAATTCCACATTTTAATGGAAAATGTGAATGTTGCAACGGTACATGGAGCCGCAATATTTGAAAAATCAAATGGCAGCCGACTTTTTTAAGTTTGAAATGTCAAAATTGTCCAACTTATGAAAATTGAATGCAACCAGTTAGGAGCATTATGGTCTTTTCACCGACTTTTTTTTTTTTTTTATTCACTACAGATACCACAGTTAGACAAGGTTGCCAAATTGGGGGCCATGCACTGTATAACAGTCGATTTATTTATTATAATTTTCGAACAATGGCGTCCAAACAGGGGCTAATATTTTGATTAGGACATTACCAAGTCAAAGAAATCCTAAACTCTCAACTTTTAAGACCTCGCTATAATTGTTATGATCATATGGAACACTTGTGTTGTTCTATCGTGTGTATAATCTAACACAATATATATATATATATATATATAAACATTGTTTCCTAGTTCTAAAATGATTGAGATCATGTGGAACAAATATAGTTGAAATTAACAACAAAAAATTGGAAAACAATGTTACATTTCTAATTTTTTTCCTGTTTCCTTTGTTAACAAAACATGACTTTGTCCCTAGTATTATCCTCCCTTTCCTCGCTGAATTTAACACTGTAAATACAGACTGTAGATTAACACCAATGACAAAAGAACGGCTGTAAAAAATTGGTGTCCCTCCACTCTGCATCTTCCTACTGAATACAGATAAAAACCCCCAATCATAACTAGTTAGATAACTCATCCCAGATCATACCTTCTGCAAGCAAATACTCCATGCACCAACACACAAGGACCATCCCAAGAAATTACCTCAATTTATGTCAGCGAATGGGAGACATAATCATCCAAGAATAGCTTTCTAGAGATTTCTGTGAAGATAGCATTGCTGACATCAAATTGGCTTCAATTTTCAATGCTTCCAAATTAGAACCTTTCTGCTTCAGAATCTTAAAAAATGAATGGAAAACTAATAAGGAAATGATATCTTTGAAGACAATGTAATAGCACCATCAATTATGGAAGATGAGAACAAATACTGACAGATCAGTGTGATTGTTAAATAACTACTGATAACAGGGATATTTAACCATTAAACTCACTATGGCCAAACAAGATATTCTGATACAAGTATGAGATGAATACATATGGTAATGGCTCAAAAAATTAGCAGGAAAGTGACATAAGTAAATACAGAACCCTGTTTTCTATATTAGAGCATGTTACTGCCACCACCAGACTGTTAACATAATAGATGCAGCAACTAACTATTTTTCGAAGTATTAGCATCGTTTGTGAACTGGGACATTGGCAAGATTTACTTACAGAAAAGAAAAATAATAATCGCCGAGAAGATGGTTCACCTTTTGTCAACATCAGCATAATCGCATGAAACAACCTTGTCTTCCAGTATGCATCACCACAAATGTCTCCATAAAGTAAACCATCACCAAAATTACAAGCTTTTATCGCACCACCATCTTCTATTTTCAAGCTTTTTACTACTCATAGAATTGCCCCATGAAAAATGGAGTTTATCATTTACATTGATGCTTCTTTGGAGAATACAGTTCAAAAAGCACCTTAATCAAAACACGTTCATATCATACTTCATGTCATCCCAAATTTAAAAAGCTATAAATACACCTACGGAATGGTTGGTAAAGCGGATTTACAGTAATAGATAGTGTTAATAAGGATTAGCAAGTTACAACTTATGTCTATTATACTATCTAGCCCTGTCCAAAATTGTTCACCAAATATGCTCTTAATGATCAAAGCACGAAATTAACATGTAGCGCTCCTGACAATGACTGTATTCAGACTCTTCAACACCCATATTTCCGGCATATAAAGCCGATAACTTGAGGCAACAGCAATCACTCCTATTCAAAATTATTCTCTTGATCTGTACACCAGAATAACACACCAGATTTATATAGGCATGCAAACAGACACAGAAGTCCAACAAATAATAGGATCCTCCTCAAGTACAGAACTATAGATATTTACCTAGCATTTGCAGTTCAATTATGCCACAAGCATCAATAGGATCCTTGTAAGTAATGAAGACTAGTTTTATTTGGAGATAATAAAGTGCACACAAATTAGTTCCCACGAAATAACTATACAAGAGATAGAGCACTTTCAAATACTCACATGCAATTTTAAGGCAGAAGTACATACATGAACAACATCCAGCAGATTCATATAATGCTTCCATAAGAATGAATAAAATAAATGTACCGGAAAAATTAGAGTTGGTACCCCCATCTATTTGAAATATAGCAATTAGAAACTAACTTTCAATCTACAGCAGCCTGGTTCTATACATTTCAATTTTGTTGCACATGATCACAATGGTCACATTCTTCCATTTTCGTGTTTGCTTTCACAAGATGATACATTTATATGCGTGACTACTGCCATAGCAGTAGTACACAGAAATACTACTATATATCATGCCTTGAACAATTAAGCATAAACAAAAAAAAAGCAATTATTGATGCAGAGTCTCCAATAACGTTTTAACATTAATTTCGAACCAACAAATTCGCCAAATTTTACAGAGGATCAGAATACAGTTATGCTAGACAACAATCTCACTCATACTTTTCTCTCAAATCAACAAACTCAGAAAACCACGCGGAATTGAGGTGCATCCGAGCCAATAGCTGGCAGGATCTCCCAACGGCAGGGCTCTAGCTCGTCCGAAACGGGACAGTACCCGGTCANATCAGAATACAGTTATGCTAGACAACAATCTCACTCATACTTTTCTCTCAAATCAACAAACTCAGAAAACCACGCGGAATTGAGGTGCATCCGAGCCAATAGCTGGCAGGATCTCCCAACGGCAGGGCTCTAGCTCGTCCGAAACGGGACAGTACCCGGTCACTGTGACCTTGTCGGCAGAAGCGGCGACTGACCCGAATTCGAAAACCGATAGGTCGGCCGACAGAGGTCGTCGGACCTCCATCGCTCCGTTCATTCCTGGTACCTCGGAGGACACGGATTGGGGTTTCGTGTCGGATTTTTCCACCGGAGAATTTTCCTTTCTGTTGTTATTGCTGCCTCTACTGAACCAAGATAAAATTCCCATGGCGAATTGAAGTGGGTTCTAGCGAGTAGGGTTTTTGATTTTCTGGCTATTCTTATCTTGACGGGTTACATCCATTTATTTCTTCAAAATTTCAAGTTGATCTTCAAAATTTATTTTATTTCAAATTAGTCACTAAAATTTCTCAGTAGTTCCAATCTGGTCAATTATCAATTTAGGGATGGATTTCGTCTAGGAATTTTCGCCCCGTGTCTCATCTAAGTTGGGAAAAAGTGGATCAGGTTCGGAGCGAGACTACACGTCCTTTGCCTTGTTAATATTATATATACAAGTTGAAGCATCCTCTACAAGAAGGATCGTGCTACATGTATCGAATTTTTTTACTGAATCTTTTATATACACTTACAATGAAAATGTGGACTACATTATCATAATTTTTAAATACACGCGGGCTCGCCCATTATGTGAGAGGGAAAAATTCATTATATACATACCTTTAAGTACAAATGGGTTAACCCCTACAAGAAATCTTGCCTTGAACCCAAATCCGATGGGTCGAGGAATTATGTTCAATTATAATTTTAACTTTATCGAATGTGTAGAATATATGAATAATAAATTAATAGTAGAAGTTGATAAAGTAAAACAAATAGTCAAAATAAATCTATCTCACTCGAATTTCAAAGAAAAAGAGTATAAACAAGAAAAATATTTTTCATATAAGTCATGATCGACAACAAAAATTTTATTCTTTTAATAACTTGATATAAATAAATATACAACGTATAAACATAAAAAATATTTTTAACCAACATAAATTATAATTTAAAGTTTATCAAACATTCCATTAATTCTCAAAAGCCAGGGTAATTACTGGAAGAGTTCAGTTGCGACATCTTGAGAGAACATACGGTCCACAAAAATCATCATCAGTATCGAGTACCGCTAAAGATATTTTCCGAAAGTGTTCATCTGACGAACCCATCTTGAAAATATCTTCAATGGCAGCCATGGTTTCCTCTTCACTCTCAGCCAACCCACTCTCCCTCTGCCTCTGCATATCCACTTCACACTCTCCAAGAACTAGATTGTCACCTTCACTTGCTTCTCTAAGATCCTCTTCTTCATCTTCCTCGCACGAATCATCATCAGCCACACAAAATGAAGACCTTAAATCAGCTAAGACATCAATAAAGGCACCGTTTGTTGAGTCCTCTAAGCCCCCGGATAAGGCCTACAACTATGCGTTGGCGAATCCGAATGAGAACCCTGTTGTGCGGTTTGTTCAGTCCACTGAATCTTCCATTGAAAGGGTACCTAAACTTTGTTTATATGGTTGATTGTCGCTTTACCCTTGATATTTTCAATCTTTGAGATAAATATATTTGATGTTGGAGGTTTGTGTGAAAATATACATGTTTTGGAACTTCATTGAGATGTGTTCAATGTTACACATGTTCTTAATCCGATATATGTTTCTTGATTGGAGAAATTAGTGAAGTAGTTCATCTATGGTAGGAAGTAGGATTCTTTATCTAGTCAATACAAATAAGAGCCTTTTGTAGTCCATTTCGTACTTGAGGCTAGATATGATAAGTTCCTTGGGAATATTGGACTTGGTAGGAATGGTTTTCTAGTTTTCCTCGAAAAGATAGAATCGAGGAGAAAGAGGTCAAACACAGTTACTTACAGGTATTTATTTTGCAGTCGGTTTCTTCATGTTTTTACCATCTTTATCTTTGATCCTTTTTCATGAGCAACAAGATAAGCATTTTATTATTTCTCATCAAATTTCTCATTCTAGAGTCTTTCCTCTTGTGGAAATCAGATGGTAATAAATTCATTGATTGACCATTTCTACTTATTTGTGTTGTAAGATATCCTGAAAAGGTTATATTCTGCATGTAAAGAATTCAATATATAATGAATTAGAAAGGTAAAATTGATAGAATATGTGAAAAGGGATTATCAACATAATAATTTATTAAGTC
>CAIGRP010119724.1:0-15631 GCA_903798385.1 Fraxinus cuspidata
AAAATTAAACAAGGTTAAATAAAATGTAAGGATAAAACAATACAAAAGCTAAATAATATGGCCTTCATAAGTGAAGAAAAATGCACTTATCAGCGACTATGAGTTTTGTAAAGTTTTGAAAGATAAATGATATCAATGGATAAATTGGGATGAAGCTGAAAGCTCG
Organism: Fraxinus cuspidata; assembly: GCA_903798385.1. Taxonomy (NCBI): domain Eukaryota; kingdom Viridiplantae; phylum Streptophyta; class Magnoliopsida; order Lamiales; family Oleaceae; genus Fraxinus; species Fraxinus cuspidata. The sequence continues at coordinate 167 of CAIGRP010119724.1, forward strand.
GTTTTGATTTCTTAGTAAAAAATTAATGTTGTACAAAGGAGAGTGTAATTAATATATACAGCAATGAATGGAATATTTTCCTAACAAACTACCTAACCAATTTACACGTGAAGGGAAAAATAAATTGAAGCAATACAATTTGTACAAAGCAACCTAACTAATCTCCTTCTAGACAATTCTTCTGTTGTATCCTTGTCATCAATCCATCTTAGCCTTTTTTGCTGACTGTGCATATGCTCCGGCTGACTGGAATCTTGCAGCTTCAGTTCATTACTCCCATCTTGGATAGACACAAATAAAACCTCTGTGAGCTTGAAGACTTGGTTAAAACATCAGCAATCTGTGAACTACTGCAAACATGTTGAGTCACAATGCTCCCATCTTGTATCTTGTCTCGAACCAAATGACAGTCTAGTTCAATGTGTTTCGTTCTTTCATGAAACACGGGGTTTGAAGCTATGTAAATAGCTGCCTTATTGTCACAGTTTAGGACAGCTGCTTCAGGGTACTCAATTCTTAAAGTTATTGTGATCATATTTGACCCAAGAAAACATAGATTTGAAAAATCTACTGGAAACATGTTGAGTCACAATACTCCCATCTTGTATCTTGTCTCAAACCAAATGACAGTCGAGTTCAATGTGTTTCGTTCTTTCGTGAAACATGAGATTTGTAGCTATGTACATAGCTGCCTTATTGTTACAGTTTAGGACAGCTGCTTCAGGGTACTCGATTCTTAAATCCTTAAGTAAATATCCGAGCCAAGTAAGTTCACAACAGAGATTCGCCATTACCCTGTACTCTGCCTTTTCAGAAGATCGAGACACCACATGTTGTTTCTTTGATTTACATGATATTATAGCTTTGCCGATGAACACACAATAACCAGTCACTGACCTTCTGGTGTCTACACATGCCCCTCAATCTGAATCACAATATCCTTCTAACTGTATTCTTGATTTTGTAGGATAAAATAGTCCTTGACCTAGTGCTCTCTTGATGTATCGTAACACCTTATGAGCAACATGTAAATGTGGAATTCTAGGACTTTCTATAAACTGACTTAATAATTGAACTGAATACGCAAGATCAGGTCTGGTAATGGTTAAATATAGTAATCTTCCTACCAATCTCCTGTAAAGTGATGGTTCAGGTAGTAGCTCCACTTCATCGTTGCTAAGTTTCACATTTTGATCAAGAGGAATTCTAACAGGAGCAGAACCAATAGTGCCTGAATCCGCCAAGATATCTAGAGCATATTTTCTTTGGCATATGTGAATTCCACCTTCAGTTCTTGCTACCTCAATACCTAGAAAGTATTTTAATATCCCTAAGTCTTTGATCTTGAACTTATCATTGAGGGAAACTTTGAGCTCATTGATGGTATCAATACGATTCCCAGCAACTATTATATCGTCAACATATACTAAAATAGCGGTAAACAAATTGCCAGTCGACTTAGTAAACAGGCTGTAATCTGCCTTTGATTGGATGTAACCCTGTTCGACAATAAAGTTGGAGAGTTTTGAATACCATTAGCGTGAAGCTTGCTTTAATCCATAGATACTTTTCTGTAGTTTGCAGACTTTGTTTCCGTTGGCATTGAATTAACCAGGAGGTAACTCCATGTAAACATCTTCATCCAAGTCACCATGTAAGGAGACATTATTCACATCAAATTGACACAAGTTCCATCCTTTGATTGCTGCAACTGTCAGTAAAGTCATGATGGTGATCAATTTGGCCATAGGAGAGAATGTTCCGTGATAATCAAGCCCCTCCTGTTGCGTGTATCCCTTAGAAACTAAACGTGCCTTGAATCTCTCAACACTGCCATTCGCATTGAATTTCACCTTGTAAACCCTCTTACATCTTATAGCTTCTTTACAAGGTACATCTTATAGCTTCTTTACCAGGTGGTAGATTGGTTAAAATCCAAGTATCATTAAGTTCTAGAGCTTCAATCTCAGCTTTCATGGCAGCACACCATTCAGATGAAAATAAGGCTTCTTGATAAGTTTTAGGCTTTGTGTGGTTTACACGGTGAGAGGTGGATAATTTATCATAGGAAGCACTACCATTAAGGGAAAAAATACTACGTGTAATACCAGTTCCCTTTTTGCTGTTGAATTTCTGGAGTGGGAAAGGTGAAGATCCCTATTGACACATGAAGTATTGCAAATGAGAAGGAGCTCTTTGATTTCTGCTACACCTGCGATGTAAATGACTAATGAAAGATGGATTTGATTCCAAGATATCAGTAGCAGGTTGCTCTGTGTTTTGATTGGCGTTTTAATGAGAATTGGAGGGTTTATAGTGGTTTAAAAGATCATGTTCAACATCTATGTTATTGGTGTTATCAAATGAGGAAGTGATGGGATCATTGCTAATGACAGGATTTTGTGTAAACCTTAGATGGTTGAAATCAGTCAAAGGGCTATTTTTGTTGGAGTTAATGTTTCTAAATGGAAAGATGTTTTCATGAAAGGTAACATTCATTGAAATAAAAACCTTCTTTGTTTTTAAATCCAGCAGTCTATACCCTTTTATCCCAAACAGATAGCCAATGAAAACACACTCCCTCGATCTAGGATTAAATTTGTGTCTGCTACTGACAAGGGTGGTGGCAAAGACTAGGAAACCAAAAACCTTTAAATGACTATAGTTAAGCTTGGTTTGAAACAACACTTCAAAAGGACATTTGTTGTTTAAAACTGGTGTTGGTGTTCTATTTATCAAATATACTACTGTCGATACAAAATCATTCCAGTATTTAAAGGGAGATTACTCTAAAATTGTAAAGACCTTCAAGATATGTTGGTGTTTTCGTTCCACCACCACATTTTGTTTTGGTGTTTCAACACAAGTCGTTGGATGTATTATGCCCTTTTTTGAATAAAATCCTGTCATGTTGAATTCTCCTCCATTATCAGTTCTAATAGTCTTAATTCTAGTCTCAAACTGATTTTCAATCAAGGCACAAAAGTTCTGTAAAACAGTGGTGGCATCAGATTTAAAAACCAGCATGTAGATCCATGTGCATCTACTAAAATCATCAACAATAGATAAGAAATACTTTAAGCCATCTCTGCTTAATTCATTACATGGGTCCCCAAATATCACAATGGATTAATTCAAAACATTTACTTGTCTTGCAGTGACTGGTATTAAAAGGTAACTTGTATTGTTTTGCTAAGGGGTAAATAGGACAATGACTTATACTATGAGACACAAGGAGATTTTCTTCAGGAGTGAAATCAGAACATGAAGAAAGGCCTAATCTGTAGTGCCATAAAACAGAGTCCTCATTATTCTTAGCAGATTCAGAAGAGTTAAAACAGACACTTGAATCGATTGAGAATATCTGATAAAGCTGAGGGAGAAACTTACTTTTTCACCATGCGATATAGTCCACCTTTCACCTTACCAATTCCAATAGTTCTCTAGGTCGAAAGGCCCTAGATATAACAGTAGTTAGAAAAGAAAATAAGGCAGCACTTCTCAATTTGAGCAAGTTTCTTTGCTGAAATCAAATTAAATGAAAAACTAGGAATACAAAGCATATTATGCAGAGTGATATCTTCTGAAATTTTAACAGTCCAAAGTGTGTGACTGGGACGTTTTCTCCATTTGGTAATCCCACACAGTAAGAGATACTAGCTTCAATGAATGTAAAAAAAAGAGGTAAAACAGATCATGTGATCTGTTGCTCCAGTGTCATGGATTCATGGGATTCAGAAATGTTTTCATGGTCATAATGAAATGCAGTTAAACTTAGTGGTATACCAGACATTTTGTTATTAAAGTCATCTGATGTTGGAGGATTAGCAAGTGTTTACGAATTGTTTGATGAGGAAGGAAGTTGTTGAGGACTTGTCGTTGGTCCGATGAGTGCCAACAGTTGAGAGTATTGCTCCTGACTTAAGAATACTTGGCCCTTGTCTTCACTACTTCCTGACTAGATGCTGTTCCCGCTGAGACCATGTTAACAACAGCTTTTCCTTTGTCATTAAACCTGTGTCCTGGCAGGTATCCATTCAATTTATAACACTTATCCACTGAGTGTTCCTGCATTTGGCAATAAGAGCATGGTGACTTGTTAGGATTTGACTTGAAACACCTGTCAATAGAGTGACATGCAATTTTGCAATAAGTGCAGCAATATCGGTCCTTTCTTGTGATGAGAAACTTTGGTTTCTTGTTTCTCTGTAGTTTTTTCTGCTAAAAAGGCCATTGAATCAGAATTCTCAGGACTTGGATTAGATATTTCTCACCTTTTCTCGTCTTGTTGGATCAAAGAGTAGACCTCATTAAAACTCGGAAATGGCTTAATCAGTAGGATCCGAGCTTTAATATCCTTACATGACTCATTTAGCCGCATTAAAAATTTTGTAACCCAGTCTCTTTTCTGGTTTTGAACAACTATTTTCAAACCCCCACAAGTACAATTGGGAATACTCTCATAATTCATCAGTTCATCCAAAAGAATTTTGAGCTTGGAATAGTAAATACTCACAGAATCCTGATTCTGCATCAAGGTTGTGATGTCATTTTTAACTTCAAAAATACGTGGAGCATTTTGTTAAGAAAATCGCTGCTCAAGGTCGAGCCAAAGAAGGTGAGCAGTCTCAGTATAAATGGTGATGCTCTTAATGTCTATTTCCATAGCATTTTGCATCCATGTTATGATAATATCATTACACCTTAACCAATGCTCCATCAATGGATCACTGGGATCATTTGGTTCACACAGGTAACCGTCAATGAATCTCAGCTTGTTTTTTAACCTTAATGCTCTTCTCATTGAACAGGCTCAGGAGTAATAGTTGATTGAGTCCAAGATGTGAGTGACCAGCATAAGACCACTTCCATCATTGCTTCCAATATAATAAGGGCTGTTGGGATGAGTTGGATCATGAGAAAGGACAGTTGAGTTCATTTCTTCTGTTTGCTGTGCATTTTGAATTTGATTTGGATTTGTGTTTGCATCCATGGGTGAGTTTGTGTTTGCTGAATTAAATTCTTCCATTTATGGCTCTGATACCATGTAAAATTTTGAAAGATAAAAGATATCAATGGATAAATTGGGATGAAGCTGAAAGCTCGGTTTTGATTTCTCAGTAAAAAATCAATGTTGTACAAAGGATAATGTAATGAATATATACAACAATGAATGGAATCTTTTCCTAACAAACTACCTAACCAATTTACACGTGAAGGGCAAAATAAACTTAAGCAATACAATTTGTACAAAGAAGCCTAACTAATCTCCTTCTAGACAATTCTTCTGTTGTATCCTTGTCACAAATCCATCCTCGCCTTTTTCTTGCTGACTGTGCATATGGAGCGGCTGACTGGAATCTTGCAACTTTAATAAGTTTGGGGATTTTTTTGGTGGGGATGGTAGTTGTGGTGTGGTAAATATGGTGAGGTGGTTGAGTGTGGTGCTAGCAAGGTGGTTTTGGCGATGGTAGTGTTGGTGACAGTGGTGCAGAGGGTGGTGCTGGCGATGACAGTGGTGGTGTGATTGTGATTAATAAACCGATTAATTTGAGATCGATAAATAATATCTTACGGATAAAATAGATAATTTGTGACCAATGTGACCTAAAAATGTGAGATTGTGACTTAATTTGTAATTGTGAATCACAATTTGTTAAATTGTAACTAATTAATTTGATAATTTTTGACTTGAAATAAGTTATGACATAAAAAATTTATAATCGTGAATTGTTAATTTGATAATTTGTGATCGAAAAATATTTGTGACCAATTAATTTCATAATTTATGATCGATAAATAAATTGTGATTTATAAAAGTTGTGATTTATGACTGAAATTTGAGGATTTATGACTCATAAATAAATTGTGACATAAAATTTATAATTTGACTCTGAAAAAAATGTGTGACCAATTAATTTCATAATTTGTGACTGTGGTATTCTGAGATTGTGACTAGTATATAACTGGAATCATAAACTATAATATTCCAACCTTGATATATTTAATTAATAAAATATATTTAATTATAATTTGATTTTTGAAATTTTAAACATATTTCTTAATTTTGAAATTGTACATATATTTTAAACATCTTATATTTGTATTGTTCCCTTTGTTTATCCCCTTCTGATATCCGAGAATTAATTATTAGCACAAATATAATTTATGATCAAAATATAAGTAGTATCATATTGTGCTTTTCCAACTAATGTTATGGATGAAATACGAATATAAAAGTTCATGTATAGTTTTGATATATCGTTGAGTTTATTGATGATTTTGATACATGGTGTAAAGTTCATTTACCGTTCATGCATTAACTCTCTATTTTGATTATAAAATGCCTTCAAGTATATAACAAAATTCGAAAGGGAAATAATAAAAATTACAATTTCATCTCATACCTAACTTATCAATATTTCTTAAATTGATTTATTATATATTTGGTTGTCAATCACCAAATCTAAAAGAAAATATCTTATTAGTTTTTTGATTCTTTGAATTTCAAATATATATCAAAGGGTTTTGCTACACGGACAAACATGTCCGTTTAGAATAATCCCTAGATTATTCTTCTTGAATAGGGCCACCGGCGCACCTGCTTGAACAGGGCCGATGTAGCATGACTCTAATCCCAAATAGAATATGTTGACCCCAAAAAATGAGTCAATAGATGCTTCACGGCGAAAGACAAAGATGTCCGAGCTCGACGGGTGAAACAAAAGACGATCACGCTATCAACGATTACCAAACGAGGACCAAAACTAATAACTAAAGATATCACTAGAATATGTGGAACGACAAAAATAAAAAAGTATTGTAAATTATAAGACGTCTATTTATAAATTTTTTCTACCAAGTGTATGATGTAAAATGGAAATACAAATGTTTGTATGAGTATTTTGTCAATATTTCTGCTTGATTCCACATTTGAGAGTTCAAGGCATGAGAAGATGATCCTTCTAAATCTAATTTTTTTCAACCCCTTCTAAGTTACAAAGACTATCTATTTATACTGACTTGGCCTACGTGACGTCCGTTGGATCAGAACCACGTGGCCTCATCTCCTTAGTCAAGGTCTCACATCATTGTCTATTCATACAATGAATACCTTGATAAGGGTTCAGCCGCCCACCCTATACAATAGGCTGACACCTTGATATCTTCTATTCCAAATGTTACATTAATCACTTCTGAAAGATACTCAAATATTTTGCAAGAGACAATGTCGGCTTATGAGCTTTGGATGAATTGAGAGCCTCGGAGCAGGTCTTCTGAGTAGGGGGCTTCAGTTCCTTTCTTCGTTTCTTTAGGCAATGTCAACTTAAGTGTGGTGCTTCGCTAATTGAGGCAGTACCTCGGTATCTGCATAATTTCTTTGCATCTTGACCACCTGGGTCTTTGTTGACTTTCTGTTGACCTTTTGTCCATGTGGATTGTTACGTAGCACATTGACTTAGAGCCTTGGTGACGAGGCGTAACACAATATGAAAGCAGATGTTGGGTTGAAACAATCATGGGCAGTGCCAAGGGGCCTGGCAGAGTGGAATAACCCAACAATCATTCACTTGCATAAATTCTGGATTTGCCTAATCTTATTCTTATTGGAATCTGAAAAGGACCTGAAGTGAAGGCACGGAAATCTGCCTGGTTTAACCATCTTTGTCCTTAATTCAAGAGACATGCTTTGCACAGATTTTGCTGTGCAAAATTTGTCTTGTTCCAGGTCTTCATGAAAACATTTCCAAGTCAACTGCGTCCATATAATTTAATGGAATTGAGAAAGATTTTGATAGCTATCCTATTCTTCTTTCTTTTCATTGTTGTTAGGCATGGCTTTTTACAGGGAGCTCTATAGACCTGCTGCTAGTTTTCCTGTTTCTCTCTCTGATTTATCTATTTAATCTAAACTTTGTCTATTCTAAATGCCGAAAGTCTTTCCAGTGTGGACGTCTTGGCCGTTTGGAGTTTCCTCTATCCAATTATACGCAACCTGAATGTGGATTGTTCGGGGTTCAGTGCGATGCAATTCCTCATCCATTAGTTTACCTGGAATATGAAGGGATTTCATCGTCCAGGGAGATTCTGTCCAAGATATCTACCCATGTATTCAGGATTAGGAACCCTACTCTTGGAGGTCTTTTGAAAAGTAAAAGCTGCGCTCTGTTCAACAATTACTCTATTCGGGGCTCGCCTTCTATTTCTTTTCCAGTGTTACCTAATATCACTGTGTTTAAATGCGCCAAAACTTCGACACCTTATTTCCCGGATTATTATATGAAGTACACTGGTTGCCAATACTTCGATAAATATTATGCCATGAAAATTAAAAAAATTTCTTGCCCAGATGAGTGTTCTGTTTTTCACTTACTGGGCGAATAGAAAAATGAATCAGATTCAGCTGATTTGTTTGATCAGCTTAGCCCTGAATATAATGTACAATGGTTTCTGTCTGTTGACTGCGCTGAGTGTTTCAACAAAGGAGGCCAGTGTACTACTACCCGAAAGAATGAAATTATATGTGAAAAAGGTACCATCGACCTTCAATATGGACAATTTTTATATATATCTGAACTGACGTATTTGCTCATGTTGACATAGGTGCAGAGAAAAAAAAAATTTGAAGCTGATTCTAGCCATAGGTAAATATATGAAAGAATACAGATATATTACATATTAGATGTCAAAGTTCTGTCCATTTTGCCCAATTTCATTTCAAGTCAATCGCAGAAATCAATATATTCATAACAATTTTTCTTTCCAACTTTGGCTAATGAGCTCTTGATTTCTCTCTGTATTAAGATTTTCAGTTATATGTGCTTCATTCCTTGTTGAGAATTTCGTTTTTCTTTCTTTGACTGAGTTTGAACTGACATATTTGCTCGTGTTCAGATACGTTGTTAATCATGGGTTTTCCAAGAGAGATCTGTAGAGATGCTGCCAGTTTTTTTTGTTTATTTCTGTGTGTTTCTTCATGATATTACCATCACATTCTATTGCACATACTATAAATGATTTCAAGTAAACGCGTGGTTTAGAAGCGATATTTCATTTGATCGAGTCTTGCAATGCTAAAAAAATTTGCATATTGTTGTGTTAATTATGCTCAGAATCTTTGATACCAATTGTTGGGAATTCAAAATCACGTATCGCTCGATACCACTTGATATGAAATTAACCATTGAATTGAGATGTTGAAATTATATGATACAATACGAAGTATTTGATTACAAGCAAAGAATAAAAGAAGATAAGAAAATATGGGAGATGAATTATGAGATTTTATTGCACCACAAATAATGAAGACGGAGAAATATAACAATTATCTTAAAAGCTAGTAATTATTTTTCTCACACACTATTAAGTTGTATAGAAGAGTCTAATATTTATAGAGAATATGTAGGTGACATCTAAAGCCTCGTGGTAAAGTTGTTAATGAAATAGGGTGCCAAAAATTCGAGTCCAAAACAAAAAATGAGAGAAAAATGCAAAAATTCGGAACGGACAGGTGGCTTCGCGACGCTGCAGCCGAGCACCCGGGGCAAAACACCAAACAGGGGCGTTGGCGCCGCGACTCTGAGCGTTCTGCCCTTCTTCTTCTTTTCTCTCTCTCTTTAAGCTGTTTTCTTCATCTCAAAGTCATTTTCCAAATCAAACTCCCAATAGAGCTTCGAAATAGAATTTCAACTCGAATAAGACTGCAAAAGCATTCCAAACTGAATTCTTATTGACATGCACTTCAATAATGGATCATCCCAAATTCTAACACATTTTTTCCCCATGTAAATACATGTAAACTCTTGACAATCCATTATTTTTTTATTTATAAATCATACAATATTTTTGTAAAAGAAAAATTAAAATCCATATACAAGTAGTAAAACTAATGAAATATTTTCAAATTTATAAAAATGCATTCATCAAAAAATAAACAACTCTTATAAAATAATAATTTTTCATAGTCTCGAGAGAGTTACTTTATAGGGATTTTATTTTAGCGTGTTACATTACAATCACCATATATAAATATAAACTGCTAAGTCGTGTTATTTTAAAGTTTGTCTTTTAGCATTGTAATATATAGTGGTTAAGTGATCTCAATTTTAATCAGAAACTTAAAATCATTTCCAGACTACAAAGTGAATTGAATTAAATAGTAGTGATTTTCTTTCAGTATAACAGGCAATTTGACAGAAAATCTTGACTCCAGATAATTTATTTCACAACTGTGTGAAATCACGTGTTCATGAAACATACCCGTAAAGATTTGCATACGGAAGAGAGTATACTGAGAAAAATGAGTTACCCATCTTATTTTTATGAAGTGTTCTTAATCTGACATGTATTTTGACTTCAGCTGCAAGGAGTATATTGAAACTGATTTTCATTGCTGGTGACTCTTCAAAATTTCAGTACCATTTGTTTTTTTTTTCTTTATAATTATAGATATCTTTCAACACAGGTGTTTCAGGCTTTCAGCTGCAGCAGTATTCCTCTTCTCCATAATCTTCACTTTCAACAAGAGGAAGTACATGCTGAATTTGAAGGCAGAAACGCAAAACCATAAGGACATTGAACTCTTCCTGAAGAACAATGAGAATCTTGCACTAAGTAGAAACAACTACTCTGATCTTAAGAAAATGACTAATTCATTCAGCGACAACTTAGGGGAAGGGGGCTTTGCTAGTGTGTATAGAGGGAAGTTACCTGATGGCCAATTGGCCGTCCTGTTGCAGTAAATTTTTTGAAAGAATCGAAAGGCAATGGAGAAGAATTTATCAATGAGTTTGCAAGCCTCAGTAGAACTTCCCACATCAACATCGTCACTCTCCTGGGATTTTGTTTTGAGGGTTCCAAAAGAGCTCTCATTTACGAGTTTCTGCCTAATGAATCTCTTGAGAAGTTCATATGCCACAATAGCTCCACGGCAGAACGTCAGTTAGGATGGGAAAATTTGTTTCAAATTGCAGTTGGCATTGCTCAGGGAATAGAATACTTGCACCAAGGATGTACTACACAGATTTTGCACTTCGACATAAAGTCTCATAACATTCTCCTGGATAAAGACTTCAACCCTAAAATATCTGATTTTGGCCTGGCGAGACTTCGCCCCAGCAAGTCCAGTATAGTGTCAATGCTAGGGGCAAGAGGGACAATACGTTTCTCACAAGTCAGATGTCTATAGTTATGGTATGATGAATTTGGAAATGGCTGGAGAGACGAAAAATATTGAAGTCAGAGTTGATCATTCAAGTGAAAATTATTTTCCTGATAGGATATATAAGAACCTTGCGCAGAATGCTGAACTTGATCTGAACATCATTATGAATGCAAATGAACATTTGAGGATAAGGAAAATGTTAATAGTTGGCTTATGGTGCATACAAACTGATCCTGCAACTAGACCATCAATGAGCAGGGTTGTAGAAATGTTAGAAGGGAAAATGGAATCTCTGCAAATCCCACCTAAACCCAACTTCATTTTACAGCCAAGAGAAGCAGTAAATCCTTCATCTTTTTGAGTTATCACTCTCTTCTCTGATTCTCATGAAGTTAAGCCATGACCCCATTCAAACTTCCTGGTATTGGTGACTGGAGGTTCCTGGTGACCAAGCACAGCAGCAGTTCTGTGTTGTTTGTGCTCTAGCAATTTGTAAGTGTCAATATTGGAAAGCGGAACAACCCTTATCCGAAATATCTATTTTTTTTTTTTAATTCAAGTATACAAGATTATTACTATATGTTCGAGTGTATGTTATAATCAAGAAATTTAGATTAAGAATTTAACCAAATTCGTTAAACAAATTTTGATCTAGATCCGAGTCATGAACTTTCAACTTTTTAGAATACAAACTTCCAGTTTTTTATTTCAAAAACTTAAGGGTTGTTCTCTTCGTGTTTTAGTTTTTAGTTTTGAGTTTTGAATTCATTTTGGGTTTTGAGTGTTCATTTTAAGATTGTTGAAAATGTGTTTTTTTTGTCATTTTCAAAAATAAAAATTGGAAAACTTGTTCTCTTCTTCCCCTCCTCTCCGTCGTCTCCCTCGAAAGGTCGTCGGTATCTAAGACCGCGGCGGAGGTATTGCGGCGAGCAGCGAGCGGCGCTCCCTGTGATCGCCGGCTTCTTCGTCTCTTTTTTTTGTTTTTTTTTATGCGGTGGTTGGTTTGGGTGTGGTGGTGGTGTGCAGTGGTTGGATGTGGCATCATCGGCTTCTTCTGCTGCTGTGGCTGTGGTAGTGCGGTGGTTTTGGATCGTAACGTCGCCAACTTCTTCTGCTGTTGTGGTTGTGGCGGTGGCGGTGGTTTTAGGTCGCGATGTCGTCGGTGGTGGTTTTGGCGGAGGTGTGGCGCAGGTGGTGATGGCGGTGGTTTTTGTTGGTTGTATAACTGAAAACAGCCAAAACACGTTTTGAAAATTTTAGCTTGGTTTTAACTGAAAATACCCAAAATGACATTTTTGACATTTTCGATTTTCTTTGTAAATTTTAAACTCGTTTTTGAAAATAGGTAAGTAAACGTATTTTCACTGTTTTGAGAAATTGAAAACAAAAAAGGGGATGAAAACGGCAAAGAGAACATCCACTTAACGATTCAAACCTTCTAGATTTTTATGGTACAATCTAAAATCAAGACGACGTGTAGGCACTTTTTTTTTTTTTAATTAAAACCAAATTCTAGACCACCAACCTAATTATTAGTCATTGTTTTTTCCATTGAATGTAATGTAAACTCTGTGAATATATAAGATCACGTAAGCTCAGTGGCAGACGCAGATATTTTGAGTTAGGAGGCACAATCAAACCTTGTACAGATTGAATATTTTGTTTTTAATTTTTTGAATGATTCATACTTGACATGAGAAATTACAAATTTACGTTTAAAAAATATTCATTCATTAATATTTTGCTCATTACAAGAAAACTCATATTTACGTTTTTATAGTATATTTGATACAAGTAATCAATAAAACAATCAATTCAAGTAATTGGAAGGAAAAACATATAATCAATACTAATAATCAATTTAAATAAACACAATTCATTAAAGTGAAATTGAACATTTATATAAAAAAACTCTTACAATAATTATAATTAAGAATAGTAAATATTATTACCCATTCTATATGCAAAATTTGATTGAAGAAAATGCAAATTCAGGTTTTAATTAGTTGAAAAATTGATTGGAAAGTGAAGATTTGTAGTAGATGTGATGAAANATTGGAAAGTGAAGATTTGTAGTAGATGTGATGAAATGTGGAGAAATAATAGATAAATTTTGAAAAACTAAAAGGGAGATTTTGGTCAAAGGTGTGAAGGAAAGAATTGCGAGGCAATAAGATAAAAGCAAAAAAGTTCAAATTTATTGTGATTTTGCTCATGTTTGGTGTGGATTAAAATAAATTTTTTAAGTAGATTTTGACAAAAGTTGAAAAGTATAAATTCCTTGAAGTGTATTGTTAAAATTAATTGTTAGCTCTAATTTATATTAAAATTTAGATTTGAATCTATACCAACCTAGATTTTATAAAAATAATAATAATAAAAAACCCAAAAGTTGGGAGGTCGGGTGACCCCCAAGGACCCCTCTATGTCCGCCCCTACGTAAGTTAATATATATTTGTAATACTTTCCTCTAACCTTTTGTATATTTGTTTATGTGGCAATTACACTGTCCATGTTTTTGAACTTCCAATTTCAAAAATCAAGTTTAAGATTTTTTTATACAAAAATCAGGTCATAATTTATTCTTTAATATTAATGATATTTTTACTAAATTAATTAACCTACCACATTCAATCCACTCAACCCTAATTTATTTCACACCCGACATTATTTCACACCATCTCCTCATGTTGCTGCTTCATTTCACACCTAGAATCTTCTTCCTTCTTCCTTCGCACCTTCGCTAGCGACAAGCACATCGACGGTGCCGTGCGAGTGGTGACATGCACAGCATTACCGCCTAGTGCCCTGCTTTGTGCAAAGTAACGATCTTTTTTTGTCCCCCCATTGTCGCTGCTCCGTGTTGTGCACGAAGCAGCGACGACGGGCGCCCATCATCGATGCTTCATGTGTAGCGATGATTCATTTTCTTTGCCTCCATTTCCTATATTTTCTCTTAATCTATTTAGTGTGGTGTTGATGGTTGTGGTGTGGTAAAGATGAAGAAAATTGTGGATTTGACGAGGTGGTGGTGGTGATTGTAGATGAGGTTGTGGTAGTTGTCTGATGGTGGTGGCAACTACGAGTTTGGGGATTTCTTTAGTGGGGATGGTGGTCTTGGTGTGGTAAATATGATGAGGTGGTTTTGGTGATGGTGGTACTGGTGACGGTAATGTAGAGGATAATGCTGCATATGACGATGGTGGTAGTAGTTCTGGCAATGGTAGTGTGATTGGGATTGGGATTAATAAACTGGTTAATTTGTGACTAATAAATAATTTTTTATAGATAAAATAGATAATTTGTGACCAATGTGACCTAAAAATGTGAGACTGTGACTTAATTTGTAATTGTATGTAACAATTACAAATTGTGACTAATTAATTTGATAATTTGTGACCTAAAATAAGTTATAACATATCAAAATTATTAATTTGATAATTTGTGACCGATAAATAAATTGTGACTTATAAAATTTGTGATCGAGAAAATGTGTGATTAATTAATTTCATAATTTATGACCGATAAATGAGTTGTGGTTTACAAAATTTGTGATTTCTGACTTAAAAACACTACGTTACTTATCCATTTGAGGATTTGTTACTATAAATAAATTGTGACATATAAAATTTATGATTTGTGACTGAGAAAAAATGTGTGTGTAGACATAAAAAAAATAAAATAATGGGTTGAGTCAATTTAAATAATTAGCACAATTAAGTTTACTAAATTAAAGCCTACTAAGGCCCATAAAATTTTAAAGGTTCATCCCACTCTTTCAAATTCCACAATTATTCAATTATAATCATTTTAATTGAATTAATTAAGTGGTTACCAAAATTGGTCACAAATTTTCTCTATAAATAGAACCAAAGGTCTATTACAGCAATGGAGGTGAAAGTGCAGAAGAAAATCACGAAGTGATGTAGAAATCCCAAAGTCGAAAGAAGAGAAGAAATCCTCTCAACTTCAAGTTCGACGAACACGAAGAAAATTAAAACTTCTTCAAATCAAGCAAACCCAAGAAGATCAAAGTTTTTGCGAATAAAATCACGATCAAGTCCAAGTTTTGAAGTGCAAACCCAAGCTCCGAAATTCAAGTGTCGAACAAGTCAAGTTCTCGACAAATCTTGAAGCTTAGAATTCAAGCCACATGACTCGTCGTCCTCAAACATTCAGATCATTAATCAGATGCATTTGCAATTTTTCAATTACAAGAAAATTCATATCCATTTGCATTTCTCAAAATACAATTTGTAACGATTCTTGTATTTTAATACGCGAAATTCGTTGTACAAATT
>CAIGRP010119735.1:0-17107 GCA_903798385.1 Fraxinus cuspidata
ACTATGTGGAATTAGAAGACATGCGACTATGAAGGTGGAGAGGCAATTGAAGAGAAATGGGACAGCATGGTACTCATCGGGTGCTTCGATTTCTAACTCATTCTTGAAATCGAAGTTGGACAGCAACAAAGGAGATTGGGATGTTTCTAGGGGGTAAAAATGAATTGTCGAAGGAAAGTGAAGAAAATGCTTGCAAGAAAATGGAATCTTAGCCATAAAGGAGTCCAGCCATCAAATGCTTTAAGTGTTTGAGGTCGGGGCACATCGCTTATCAATGTCCAAGCAAAAATGTGATTATTTGCAAGATAATGGAGAGGCAGTGAGTGAAAATGAGAATGATTATGAAGGCATGTCAGAATTGGAGGAGGCTAGTAATGAAAGCAGAATGGAATATGTTGTAGGTGAGCTATTGGTCACAAGGCGAGCTCGTAACATTCAAATCAAGGCGAATGACTTGAAGCAGCAAAGAGAAAATATTTTTTCATACACGGTGCAACATCAATAATAAGATATGTAGCATGATCATTGACAGTAGGGATTGTACAATGTAGCCAGTACAAATCTGGTGAAAAAATTGGGATTAACTATGCTTAAACACTATATGCCCTATACGTTACAGTGGTTGAATGAATGCGGGGAAGTTAAGGTGAATAGAAGGGTGTTGATAAATTTTTCAATTGGTAGTTATCATGACGAAGTATTGTGTGACGTAGTACCTATGCATGCGGGTCATATGTTATTGGGGAGACCGTGGCTATAAGATCAGAAGGTGATACATGATGGGTATAAAAATAGGTACAGCTTTGTTAAGGGTGGAAAGTCTATTACACTTGCACCATTAACACCGGCACAAGTGTATGAAGACCAAATCAAAGTGAAAAATGAAGAAGAAAAGAGACTTGAAGAGTTAGAGAAAAAGAGAGAAAACAGTAAGCAAAAAGAGAGCAAGAGAGAAGATAATGAGTTGGCAAATAAGAGAGAAAATAGTGAGGTGGCTAAGAGTGAGGAAAAAAAAGTAAAGCCACAAGAGAGTAAAGAAGAAAATAGAGAGGTGACTAAAAAAATAGTAGAGCCACAAGAGAGAAGAAATAGAGAGTAAAAATGAGAATATAGCGATGGTGAAAAGAAAAGTGGAGGGACAAGAGGGATTCAACGAGAAAAGAAAATTCAGAAGTGAGCTTACATGAAAAAGATAGTGAAATTGAGAGGGTTTTAGTGAGAACTAACAAATCATTCCCTAGTTTGGCTATTTCTATCTTGTAGGATTTCGAAGACTTGGTCCATGAGAACAAGCCATTGGGATATCACCCAATTCGGGCATTGAGCATCAACTTGTGGTTGAAACTAACCAACCCCACCATAATTTGGTTATTTCTTTATTACAGGAGATTGAATAAGTGTTCCCTAAGGAGACAAAGAAGCTTCAAGGGCAATGGAAGGAGTTTATATGCAGGGGGTGGAATGTCAAAGGGGATGTGAAGGGGTTTAAAAAATGAGTCTATGTGCAATGTCGTTGCTAATAGTACCTATGAAGGATGCGCGATGACTCACAAACGGTAAGGTATCATCATTTCATATACTTGTAGCATGTATTTTTAACGTGACAACTATACCTAAATTAGACCATACTTGATGATTTGCATGTGTCATGTTATTTGTAAACTAGATTATAAGATTAACCGTGAAATTTATAAGTGGATAGTCAAATCATTTGAACTCACTAGTCAATCTAATATTTTCATGGGATTAAATAATCGTTTGTTGCGTACATTCATAGGAAAAATTTTACTAGTTTAAGATAATTTAGTATATTGCAAATGGCTATGTATACTTATTAAATTGAGAGGTCGCATGTTACGTGATGATACCATAGAGGAGAATGGATCATTTCATGTCATTGCCATGATTGAGAACAATAGTTACAACTTGGACTTTTAGGGTAAGTATATTATAATTCATATCATCGACGATTCTAGTGTTACTTCGTTTAATGCAGGTACGGATTCGAGGTCGAATCCTTTCGAAGAGAGGGGGGATGATGTGATCCAAGAAAGGCAACAAACTTACAAAGATCCGGCTCAACTTAAAGAGAAACCAAAGATAAGATCAAAAGTTACGAAGGATCAAGGAGGCCATGTCCAAGATGCGGAGGCCAAGAGCTCGAAAGCAACAAGCCAAATAGCAACTTACATGTTAGACATGAAGGCGAAATCAAGTTGGGTGCATTGCATTCAAAATTTGGAAGATATATGAAAAAAACGAGCAGCGTAAATGAAAATGTGCATAACTTTCAGCTCGGGTGTCAGATTTCCGTCCGTGAGTACGATCCGAAAATGGCATGAAATTCTGCACAAGGAAAAAGAGGTCTATGCAACCGCATAGACCAATCTGGATGCAATTTTTTTCAAATTTCGCAAAATCTTTTATTATGTTAAATTCTATTTTTGGTATCTTTGTAATCCTTTAAACTTTATTTCCGTTTAGACTAGAGTTTAGATGAATTCCATATAAATATGACTTATTATTTCATTGAAAACAACACATTATTGAGAATTATTTTGTAAAGCAAATTTGATTTCAATCAATTCTTCTTTGTTGGACAATTTGTGAACTTATCAAGAATCATTCTTATGGCGTTCAAATCAACCAAATGAAATTCTCAAACATTCAATCAAAATTGTCAACATTCGTTTATATTTTGTTGGTTATTTTAACTCATTACTTTCTAATCAAATCCAAAACTATGATTATTCTTACTATCTTGAGTTTGATTTCAATTTAATAGTGGATTTCGTAGTTCTTCACTACGTGAGTTCACATCATTGTATCAAGCTCAGCACAAATTGTAATATACTAATTTACAAAAATAAGAATAGGTGATGACACTTCAATCCAATAGAGCAGATGGAAGATGATGCATTAACATGGTAGATGATGTCAAAACTGCAAGAATTTAAACCACATAATGAGAGCCAAAATAAACACATGGAAGCTCAAGCATGGCAAAACTTTTCCACTATACACATTATAAAGACGAGTCGAAGTATAAAAAAGATTTGTACATTATTGTTTTCACGAGTCAACGGTCCCTGCAATGTAACCGAAAATCTGGTTTTTATAGTAAAAATTCCAATAACATATGAGACGACATCCCAACTTAAAACATTATCATTACTTAGTTTTTGCCTACAACAAGTGCGTATTACTGGAAAGATCTCTACTACCATTGAGAATGCAGTCTCCATTGGCAGGTCTAACTCGATAAACATGGATAATATTTACACAAGGGTATT
Organism: Fraxinus cuspidata; assembly: GCA_903798385.1. Classification (NCBI taxonomy): domain Eukaryota; kingdom Viridiplantae; phylum Streptophyta; class Magnoliopsida; order Lamiales; family Oleaceae; genus Fraxinus; species Fraxinus cuspidata. Next base: position 3,294 of record CAIGRP010119735.1, read on the forward strand.
CATGTTCGAGTTTCAGAATTCCAATTTGTTCCCAGTTTCCGTGCAGCACGTTGAATAGCTCTTTGCTTTTGACGTTGGTTGTGGCTCTTCCTTCTACTGAAATTTCCGTAAAGGTTAAGCAAAAGGACAAATACCTTCCCAATGTAGTCAGAAATCTTCTAGGATTAATCATGTATGCAAAGTGTCACATTAAAAACCTAATGCATCGAGCTTAGGAGAAAAAATGCTTTATTTCAAATACAACGATGTCCTAGGTATAACTCAAACTTGTGAGAAAACATGCTCCAGGAAGAAATTTTAGATGCAAATGAAACAATCAGCACGGTAGTGTCCAATCAAAAGTAACGTAAAGAAGACTACAGCCCAATAATGATGTATACTGATTGAAATAAACTGTTAAACGTATGGGAATGCCCAAAGGCCCAAAACACACACACACACACAAAAGACCTAGGAAAAGAATTGATGACCTTGCAAATAGAAGTCCTGCTGTAAGAACCATCCCTCCTACTGCCCAAGAAACTCTTTCATCAAGTGGCATTTCAGCCACCCATTGCTTGAAATCTTCAATAAACCCCGAACTCTCTTCTCTGCGTGAGACTCCAGATTCTGGAGTTCTCCATGAAGCTGCAATATAATCTAGACTAGCCTTCCCACCATAGCATGATATTTCTTCAGGATCATAAGATGACTCAACAGAAAAACCTGCCACATTGCAGAGCTCTGTTCCATTTGAGATCCATTCGGAAGCTTTACCGCAAAAAAGGTTCCCTACTCCACATGGTTCTAGAACCTGAAATGTCATTTGTCCAATTCGACATAAAAAAATCTCCCACTGTACTGTATGCCACCAAGGCAATTATCTTATACTATATTACTTCTAAAAATGAGCAAGTCCTTAAAAATAAAGCACCAAAAGTAGAACAAACCTGTGTTCTTGCTTCTATAGAAAAGTATGCAGTAGAGCATGCCTCATATACTCTCTCACAAAAGGAGAGACATATGACTGGAGGTCCACGTTGTACACCTACCCGTGGATCACAGATAGAACATTCCAAGAGTTCCCATAATTGCAAGCATTCTTGGCTTGCTTGCCCAGTAGAAGCCAGCCTCCTAATGGATAGAAAAGCAGGATGTGTTTGAGTGACATCACAGCATGTCTTTTTGCGGAACACCCTGCAAAGGGTCAAATCTCTGGGGCCCTTGCTAGCTTTCCTTGGAGGCTTCCCTTCATTTGAAAATGAAGGGAATCGACCACCTTGAGAAATGCAAACTTCACTAGTTTTACCTGCATTAGAACAATATCAAATCATTTAGCCCCTGTTTGACAACCATTATTTTCAAAGTCTTTTTTTTACATACTCATTTTCAACCACACAATCATACAATAAAATATTCTACACGTAAACCCAAAATTTTTCTTCACTTGTTAACCACACATTCTCCTAAAAATTACAATTCAAAACTCTTTTTTTCTAAAAAAATGGTTGTCAATCAGGTACTTAATATATTCACAAAAAAATCTTTGAACTCCAATTTAAAATGCATTCCAGTATAATTAATAATAAGCAACATGAATCTTGAACAAAAAATGACTAGTTCATTCTAAATAAGATCATATGAAAACTACAAATCAAGTATTTACCACTTCTTTCTAGGCTTAGGCATTCTAATCGAATCCGAACGGAACCGAAACCGAAACCGAAATCGAACCAGAATCGGAGGTTCCGGTCTAATTCCAAAAAAGATAGCAACCGTAATCGAGAACTGACTGGGTCTGGGTCGGTTCTTGGTTCCTAAACCAGAATCATGGATACCCAAATGGAATCGATTATTTATATAATTTTTTATTTCTAGTTTATAGGTTGGATAAAAAATACAAAACCTAAAAATTCTAATTTTGGTAGTAATTTGTCTTCAAATCTAGATTTTAACCCTAAAAATAAGATTCACTTCTACTTTTTTGATACTATATAGTTATGTAACTAATTAGTATTTTTTATGTTAGTTCATTTTAAGAGTAAAAGAATTTAAGCATAAAACATAATTAAATTATATGCCCTAACATACCTCACTTATGGATCGAACAAGATTTATTAAGAAAAAATAATTCTTTTCTCAAACTGTAATTTAATTTTTGATATTTTAATTATCTCCTCTTTCCGTGATTTGGTCTCCATGATTTTGTTTTTTGAAGATTTCTTAACTGAATTTTTTCCCTTACACAAATATTGTCGAATAGTAGCGTGTTAGACATATGTATTTAAAGAGCCTATATGAAAATATTTATTAAATATATATAAAAAAGTGTTATGGGTAGAATTGAACTCGAATCGAAATCGACGATTGGGTTTAGGTTTGATTCCAGTAAATACAAGGACTAGAATGGTTCCATTTTCGAAATACTCGAAATATAATGGATGATTTTGGATATTGAAATACCCAGACCGACCATCCCAATGGCCAGGCCCTTCTTTCCCACCATTACTATAATTTTAATTTGACCAAACGCAACTCTTAGAAGTCCCATCTTTACATCATGATAGCACAACACACAACTTCCCCCTTTTCTTTCCATGAGAAGGAGCAAAAATTTACATAACAATGTACTTTTCCGGAAAGTTTTTAAATTTGGAAGTGAATTGCATTAATAATTTGTTCCTTTAGTCATAGCATAGTAAAACAATAGGTAGGTATCTCCATCAAAATCCATCTCAATCCACCCATTTCTATTAGATATAGATCCATTTCAATAATTTTAATGAACAATATCGGATCATCCACCGATATCCACTAAGATACAACAAAACAAAAACTACAATAGTAAACAAACCAAAAAATAATTCCTAACCGTCACCATGGAAACGTACTCTTACAAAAATAATTTTCCATTAAATAATAGGTTCATTAATAGCATACGAGCAACTGGACTTGTATGTGTGTGTGTGTGTGAATAATCATTCTCCAGTTAATTTCCTCGTCATAATCATTTTTTGTTCTTCACTCTAAAAATTGATGTTTGTGCCTCTTTTTCTAGATGATTATAAATTAATGTGCAACTTATTTCTGCTAAGAAAGATCTTATTTCTTTTCGAGAGAAAATATGTACTTGGTATTGCAAATTGAATTATGAGTGTGTAATCTCTTTTTTCTCTGGTGACATATTATATACAGAATTGAAGCAGAGAATATGACTAATTCTTTTAGCTAATCAGATCAAAGACCTTCAGTTATAGTATGTCTCAGTTTCATTTGAAGCCGGTCACACTTATATACAATATAAGAGATTTGTCTAAATCAGTGCTTTAACGTTTTTCTTAGCTGCACAACTTGGCTGTCAGTGGCCTTTAAGAATCTGGACTTACTTAGTAATTTTGTGAAATGCATAGTAGACTATTCCAACAGACAAGTCATTCATTTGATCCATCCTCTATCTATGCTTGATGACTGATACACCTTGGTGTGATGCCTAGTTTCTATATCCTCGTCTCTATCTTCTCTTCTAGCTTTTTTTACTTTTCTAGACCAAAATTGATTACGGAATCCCTCTTCACTCTGTAACTTATCACTTAACCTAAGAACATTTCCTCCCTTCTTAAACTGTATCAACCCTGGCCCATAAATTTCACGCTTACAGATTGTTTTACATGCTGTAAATGAACAAAAAACTAGCCCAGAATAATAAACTATCATCATTTTCCCGCATGAAAATCATCACGCACTAATTGTTCCACAAGTTTTTTAGCAGCCAAAAGCCATAAACATTATGAAGCTTTTTCCAATCAAGCTCACCTCGGACCAAAAAAAAAAGAGCACCCCCTTAAGCTTGAGACCAACGTAAATCCTGCTCTATATTGAGTTTGAGCAAAAGCTCTGCTCAATAGATTATATGTACAAGATCGTTTTGGGCTCAATTTCAAAGAAAAAACATTATATACTCTGTTTTTTGCTATGTAAGAAAATTAGTAGCTGTCTCATTATTATTAAGTTAAAGTAATGACACTTTTAAATCAAGTAATCATCTATATTCCTACATTTTAACCTTTTTTAGGGAAAAAAAGAACCATTCATCCAATTTTGATAATTATTTGACTTGTATATTTTGTTGTAAATTCACAATTATCATCTCATCCTGTAATCAACATTTGAATTATAACAAGCAAGACCAGCAATTGAACCACATCACTCCCAAGACCCAACCACACAGCCTTTCCAAAAACAAGGAAAAACCCTTAAAAATAAGTCATTGTTTCGTACACATTAAAATTCTCATTCTCATTCTTCTATTTATTTTCAACCACACATTCTTCAATAAAATAATATTTTCCATCAGATCAATAACTTTTCCTTCTTTTTCAACCACACATTCTCCATCAATTTACTATTTCAGAATACATTCTTCCAAATTAATGTGGGTCAAACACACCCTAAGTGTTTTTTTTTTCCTTTTTTTGTGAGAAGTTACTTTTCTTTTCAAATAACATGTTCGGCTAAGCTAAAGAAAAAAGACAAAAAAATTTGCTCTATGATTCTTAACTTTTTCCGATAAGCTTTTTTTAAAAGAAAAAAAAAATGACTTTCAACCATACAAATATACTTTTTGTATAAAAACTAACTTTTTTTTAACCTAAAAATCATTTTAGGCTTAGCCAAACATGCTCCAGTCCAGTACACGACTAAATTATATTAATTTTAATAACAAACTAATGCTACCCATCAAATATTGCAGTAATAAGTTTAGCTTAAAAGGGGCGTAAGTTTCATACAGCGTTTAGGTTTAGGATCGATTCAGTAAAATAAATTAGGGATTATCCACACAGAATGAGTAACAGCGCAAGAGATAGATATGTAACTGTAATTGAACAATAAAAGGAGGGATTACGACTCACCGGAGACGTGAAGAAAGAGAAAAATGGTGAATGTGAGCAAAAGGAGGACGGTGCAATCATATCTCATTGTTAACTCACTTCTCAGTTTACGATTGAAACCCCAGAGCTTTCGTATGCGCGTTGCTAATATTTGGCCAAGTTTAAAAATAGAAAAAAAATAAAATAAAAGTAAGTGAAATTTATTTTACTTTGAAAATTACAAAAGCAAGGGGAAAATAAACAACAATATAAGAAGTAATAAAATAATCTATTCTAAGTTAAACTAAATAGTCAATAATAATTATTGAGTTGTTTTATAACATTTTTCATTTGATGACTAAAGTACAATTGATTGTTCAATTTTTTTTTTATTGCTAAGAAGATATTGCCTTATTAAAATTGGGTTGGAAAATCAATTATGACAAAACCTAGACGAAAGAAAAATAGTACAATTACTCCACTAATTTCAATCAATAAAAGTCATCATATAGAGTCATTCATATATTGTGCGTCAATATCTTCTATACACCAAATTCCAAAAAATTGTGATAAATTTTGTTCCATATCATCTTGTTATAGTCTCCAACCAATACCTTTTTATAAAAGATATTCATGTATTCTTTTTTAACTTTAGTCAGTATGATGATCTGTTGAAAAACAAATTTTGTTGTTGTTCTCTTCAGGAGTTTCGAATACAATTTATAACATCATAAATTTATATTGAGTTTAAATACACTGTATTAATTACATGGAAATATCTCTCGTTGAAATCATGATAAGAGCCTATTTGAGCTCTATTTTTTTTCTTAAAAATGTGTTTTGGAATAATAGATTGACAGAAAATGTATGGTTGAAAAATATGCAACATTTTGGGTTTGCGAGTAATATTATTTTATTGAAAAATATGTCGTTTAAAATAAACGAGACGGAAATATAATTTGAAAATAATGAGAATCAAACAAAAGCTAAAAAAAAGCATATAGCAAAAACCTTATTGAAGGAAAAAATATATATATTATTCCTTTAAAAATAAGTAAATGTTATAAATTAATTGAAAAATAAAGAATAATAGAAGAGTAGTAATAAAGGCAAAACTCAAGTATATAATTCATTATAACAATAACTCATATATCAAGTTTCAATCGGAGCAATGTGAATATAATACACTCTTTTAAAGTAGGTAAAACATTATCTAAGTATCATAATAAAACTAAACAATCATTAATAATTATTTCATGATTTTACAACACTCCCCATTTGATGCTTATTTGCACATTAATTGTATCGTTAAAAGCTTAATTTGACAAAAATACAAAAAGAAAGAAAAAGGGCATAATTAATTATAGAAAATGGAGTAATAAAATGTTTTCTCATTAAAACATTGTGAAAATATTCAATGGACAAAACTCGAGCAAAAGAAAAAGATTATAGCTACTTCCCTAATTGTAATTAATAAAAAATCTTGTATCGGGTTATCCATGTCTCGTATGCAATGCCTCTAATATCACAATTTTGGTGAATTATGTTTTATGTTGTTCTGTTATAGTATTCAGGTAATATATATCATTTTCACACAAAATATTCATCGATCTCTGTTGATTGTATTAACACGGGAGTTCGATAAGAAATGGATCTTGTTATTTTTTTTAGGAGTCTCGTACACAATATATAACAGTGTTATTTTTTAAGGGTAAATATTTTGTAGGTTTTGGACATTCATTATAAAAAGAATATGTCTCGTTAAAATCTTACGAGGAAAAAGCTTATTTGAGAATTTTTAATCAAGAAAAAAAAAGTACATTATCCTTTTATATTAAACTCTAAAAAAGTTATCTTACTAAAATCCTTGTCGGGAAAATTTAATAAAACAAAAATCTTGGTCAAGAAAAAAGAGTACAACGAAAGTTTATTCTCCCTCAAAATATGATACTCAAACTATACGCTTCATATTAAATTATTCAAGAATTTTATATGAAATTGCATCCACTACAATATAATTTTATTGTTGTATAATTATTTGAAATTCATTATGTTAATAGCCAGGATTATATATTAAGATTTTAATTTTTTTTCAAAGTTACAAAAATGATAATAAAACTTTCAAGTGTATAAATTAAATTTTCTAGATTTTAATAGAAAATCAGTAATTATATTATTTCAATAGACACCATAGCCAACACATTCAATGTTTCTTGTGAAATTGTTAATTGAATGTATTATTTTATTAAATTTCACATTGAGAAGATACTCTCGGCATATGCAACTATAACCCGATATGGTCAATAATATTCTATAAGAAATCCACACATTTGGAAAAGAACAGTCCATTTTGTATAATTTAATGCTTCAATCGCCTTTTTTTTTTCTCTCTTTTGACAATTAGCTTCTTACTATATGCAACTAAAAAATAGCTCATATCCATTAATATCATAATTCTTATCGCGCTACAAATATTATTCAAGCTTATCACATTAACATTTTAAACAATTATCATTTGCAATTAACAATTATTTTGAAATGAAACAAAAACCCAAAAGTATTTTATATTTTTAAAATTGTTCAAACCTTAGCTCAAGTGAAAAAAAGAGCTTTACAACTATATATATAAGAAATAATCAACTCTAAAAATTGTTTACTTAATATATTAAATTGTCATTAATATTTTTATAAAAATGCTTCTTAACAATACGATTTTCATTAAATGCAGGTTCAACTTTCATTCGAGTCAAATTTTAATCCAGTTTATCTCTATATTTCAAAAAATAATAATAATAATAAATGCTTTTAAGTGACTAATAACATGATCAATTGACATGTCCTCACTTTGCAATATTTTGTTTAATCTATTAATGACAAATAATATATTGTATCAAATAACCATGCTAAACAAAAACTCAAAATCCATAATGTGAAAATCAAATGTTTTCACTAGTGTTTAAAGTGACCTTTATTTCTAACACTTGAGATCTTATTTTTCAACACTTTCAGCTTGATTTTCCTAATTTGTTTGTGACGATGGCTTAAGTATTGTACAATTCACATTATCATGAAAAAATTTACATCGTTTTTCTGGAAGATGAAAAACAATATATGCATTGTACAATTTCAGATAAAGACTTATCCTTCTATATAAGAATTTCTCATATCATAAAGATCAAGACTATAATAACCACATGATGTGTAAAATACCCTTAGATGAGAGAGAGAGAGAGAGAGAGGAGTTGGCATGAAAAATAATATATTAAAAAAATTTACGCCTTGAAAAATAAAACAAATTAAAAAATCTTTATAGTATATATATAATTTTAATAATAATAAAGTAAAAATTGAGTACCAAAAGGAAGAGTGGGGGTGGGTGGGGGAGCGAGGGAGGTCTTAGGCGGGAGTTTATTCCACTTATAATCATTCTACTAATCATAGAAAGATGATGACCTCATGTACTGTAATTGTATTTCTTTTGTAATTTATTTCTTCAAATGTCCCTTTTCTTCGTACATGAATAGCGAGACATATGAAACACCAAATTGTATAATGTTCTTTTTATCAGGAAATTGAGCAAAGAAAAGGGAATGTTGTGATCCATAAGGTGTTTCATCCTCTCTCTCTCTCTCTATATATATATATATATATTCTTTTTTATGAAGAAATACTAATTGTATTGAAGTGAGTGTTGATAACATGTTACAAAATTAAGTCTCTGTTTGACCCATATTAAAATTATAATTCATTTTCCTCTCTCTTCTTATCTATTACAGATTTTTCAATAAAATAATATTACACGTAATTTTAAAAATTTTGATTCTTTTTTAAACCACATATATTTTTCTTTTTTTTAAAATACCATCTCAATCATTAAAATTTCAAATAATGGAGACCAAACAGGGGCTAAGAAAAAAAATAAAGAGATAGTGTCAAAACTCAAATGTGTATTTTATAATAATAGCGACTCCTATATTTTCAATGGAAGATACAATTTGAATGAAATATTCTCTTTTAAAGTAATCAAGACTTGTCTAAGTATCTTGTTAAGAATAAATAATCATAAATAATTATCTCATAATTTTACAACTATTATAAAATTAAAGAAATAAAAGAGAAATAGATAGAAAAGTAAATAGCTAAAACTCAAGTATGTATTTTATTAAGAATTAAGACCCGTATTTAAGGATTGTGAAATAAAATAAATATTTTAAACTAGATAAGTCTTATGCATGATGATAAGACTTTATAATCATCAACACTTCTCCTTTGATAATTATTTGCATACTAATTATCTCATTAAAACATTGTTTTGTAAAAATTTGATGGGACAAAAATGCCAACAAATAAAAAAAGAGTACAACTAATTTGAAGTAATAAAATACTGTCTCATTAAAATCTTGTCAAACAAATCTAGCGAGACAAAACTTGATCAAGGAAAAATGGTACAATTACTTCCGTTAATTTCAATTCTTGTATCAAGCAGTCCATATCTTGTATGTCAATGTCTTCAATATTTCAATTTCTAGCAAAGTATGTCTCGTGTTATTTGTAAAGTTTTCGAATAATATCATTTTCATACAAAATATTTATCTACATTTAATAATTGTAGTAAAATGATGATTCAGAAAATAACTTTTGTTGAGTCTCATACGTATAAAAGTATACTTTTTTAGGGTAAATGCCTTGTAGGTTAAAGATATCATCATACAGAGAATATAATTCATTAAAACCTATTAGAAAAACCTTGTAGAAATAAATTGTGTTTGATTTGTTTAATTTTTAACCTAAAAATGTTATATTTGTCCATTTTTTATTGATGGGTAGATACGGGAAAGATGAAAGAGAAATAGAGAGTAAATTGTTTGGAAAATAAAATCATATTCACTCTAAAGAAAATATTTTCCTTATTTTCGAGAAAAATATGATCACGTGGCGAATAGTATGAAAACATTTTTAATGAAAAAAATATACCAATCAAACAATACAAAAATAAGAGTTTGGATTATAAAAAAAAAGGAGATTTCCTTTGAAAAATATTGACAATAAAACGCATCCTTATTGTTTTCTTAACATATTTTGAAAAAAATGACAATACAACATTTCACTCATTTTGTAGTACTAAATAATTATTTTATAGACTCATTATTTTTATTTAAGAAGAATTGAAAATTGAATAAACATAAATTTTTTATCGACAGGTAATAAATTCTTTGTACATAACAGAAATAGGAAAAATATAATTTTTTAATATAATATAGAAAATTATAAATTAAAATATAACCATTATCAGTAATAAATGAGATTACAAAATCAATAATTTAAAGATAAAAAATATATAGTTATAAATAACTTAAAAACTTTAATTTTGTCTTAAAGAGAACTTTATTATAAATTTTTGAATAATGACCCACCAATCCTAATAATGAAACAAGTACCAATCCACGAATAAATTAATATAACACTTCATTGGTTATTTGGTGCTTAACATAAGATGATACCGAAACTCGTTAGATCATTCATCTCTCTCTCTCACATACACACACACACAAAAAAAATTATTATTATTATTATAATATATTCCCCTCCAACATCTTTCACCCCATACATGGAAATCCTAGCTCCTTTACTAAATGGGGGCAACTTCTAGCAACAGTCAATGCGATTTCAATTTAGGAGAGAAAGTAGACAACACCAAATAAAGCACCAGCAAAATTGCCAAGTAAATCAAACTTTCTCCAAGTATTACAATTGATCACACAACATATGCGCCCACATGCAGTCGAGTGCATCACTAGTGTAAACAATGCATATCAGTATGCATCACGTGCATCACATAATTTGTTAGTTATCATGTCTTTCTTGGTCCAGTCCAACGTAACAAATATGGATCCTATGCCCAGAAATGCAACTGTTTGATAAAGTTTCTTCCTAGGGCATAACTAAACTACAGATATATGAACTGTTTCCAAGAAAACATTACAATGGACATTGTTCCTTAGAAATACCAAAAATACAAACTGCAAAGCTTAAACGTCGACATTCCAGAAGCAGCAAAAATGCAAATACGGCCGAAGAAATGACATAATTCATAAAAAATTTACCCCTGCCTCCTTCAAAGAATCAACCACTGCCTTCACCTTACCATGATATTTTTGTTCTCTCTTCAATGAAACTGAGACAGCAGGAATGTTCTGAAGCGTTAGTCGCTCCCCAAGTAACTTGCCAATTTTCGCAGCAGCTGCAACATCACGAGTACTTTCTTTTGCCTTTTCCATGCTCAATCTCAGGGCCTTCTCTTGCGTGCTTGCAGAAGAGGCTACTGTCGCAGTGGGTGTGTGGATTACTTGAGCACTCACATAATTATTTGTGAAGTGCATTTTTAGGACATAAGGTTTGAGAAATTTCGTCAATCTTCCGGGCTTCACTGGTGGAGGAATAACCATCTCTGCTATACGTTAAACAGAAGGAAATTTTATGAGTCAAATTACATCATTGCATAAAATTATATCGTCAGAAAACTGTGATCATAACATCATAAGTGATCTTGAACTAATTGACAAAAAATTCTGTTTTGAGTGTTGACTTGCATTTATCTTTGCAAGAAGCTTAAAAACCAGCTGAAACATTGTCAAGAGAGCTGAATAACAGAAAAATTTGTGATGAATGCGGAGCTTAACAGATAAAAGACTTCCAGACTATCATTCAAATCAAGTAAACCAATTTCCTACACAAAAAATTAACCTGGATACATCCAGGACTGGGGTTCAAATATGCTGCATTGTTTTATTGACATGCAAATGCTTAAACAATATATTCTTCAACAGTATCCTTGTAGGGAGACCCCCAAAAAACATTTGTCTCCAAAAACGCCCTCATTTCTTGTTGGATTGAAGTATCTTTTCCTCCAAAAACTCTCTCAATATATAGGCTTCTCAAATTTCAGAGCACCATGATGCCTGATAAGATTTTGAACTAAGATCAAACAAGTGCACGCAAAGTACATATCTTAGACATCTTTTCAAAGTAAACATATATTTCATGGAATTACAAACCTAAATTCAGTAAGGATGCCATAATCGTCTGCATCCTTCCTGATCTAAAATCACTAAGCTTTTGTTCCTCTTTTCTATGAGGCAACAAGACAGATAGAAAATGCTAGTTCCTTTCTAGAGCTTCACGATTCATTGATACAATTTTCAAGCGATGAGTTTTAGTATACTTCCAACTATATTAATTGCTACATGCAAGAGATAACGCGAACAATGAAGCACAGGATGCTTAACTCTTATTTTTTATTTCCTTTGAAATTTTATACATTGAAAAGCTTTCACATCTGCTCCAATAGGTAATAATTCTTCACAGGATAGCATTTACTTATATAGAGTTGGATTGTTTTACAAGTTAAATTTTCTTCTCCCAATGCCCTTGAAATGCAAAATATTACTCAGCAGTTTAGCACCGTTCTGGAAGGATGTGGTTGGAAGCATTTCTAAAGCACAAGAAATGAATAAAATTGCTCCCCCTAAGAGTAGTTTGTCACTGGAATATGAATGAGACAGGTGTTGAATTATAGAGGATGACGAGTTTCGATCTGAATTATGTTGGTAATTAGTTTCCAGTGCCATAATGAGGTAAACAGCTAAGGCCTGTTGCATTAACTCTGGATGCATCGTCAACAGTGGAAACTTGGAGTCTAAATAGTCAAGGTTTATAGAGTCCAAGTAGCAAAACAAGCAACATCACTTCACTCTTTAAAGTTACCAGAACTGATAAAGTTACCAGAACTGATAACCAGGCCGATCTGTCTTTACTAAGCAGTCCGTCTACAATATACAACTAATCAGAGATTTATCACCAGCCTTCCATCTATAGTCCTGATAGTGTAAATAAATCCTATAGCCTGTAGAATTATATAGAGGCTTAATTATAGGGATTGACTTAATTATAGGGATTCCTTCTTCCTAATATAGATTTCTCAATCTGTATATAAGGGTGCGTTTGAGCCACATTATTTTGGAAGAATGTATTTTGGAATAGTAGATTGATGGAGAATGTGTGGTTGAAAAATAAGAAAAAGTTATTGATGTAATGAAAAATAATATTTTATAGAAGAATGTGTGGTTGAAAATGAGTAAAAGAATGATAATGAAAATTTTAATGTGGCTCAAACATGGGCTATATGTATTTTCTCCTATGAATAAAAAAGATCAAGAAATTATTCACTTTTAGTNAAAGTTATTGATGTAATGAAAAATAATATTTTATAGAAGAATGTGTGGTTGAAAATGAGTAAAAAAATGATAATGAAAATTTTAATGTGGCTCAAACATGGGCTATATGTATTTTCTCCTATGAATAAAAAAGATCAAGAAATTATTCTCTTTTAGTTTCATGGTATTAGAGCTCACCTATAGAATCCATCGATAAATCTTCAATTTTTTTAGTTGGGTATTCAAGTTTTTTGTATGGGTTCTCGCATTTAGAGCTTTGGGTCGATCAATTCTGGTGGACAACTTCGTTGAGTCGTCTCGCCGCCATCAGCGCAACGGGAAGTTGTGTTCATTTTTTATTTTCGTCGGTCTTGTCTTAGGTCGCCGTCTTTAACGCGACTCTTGGTGGCCTTTTGGCTGGGGAGTGAATCGAGGTCTAGCTTCATCTTCACCGGTGGGTCGGTCTTCACCTTCTCTTCTTCCTCGCAAGTTCTCCATCTCTAGCTTGTGGCTTTTTCATTTATCTTCCGTTTCTTTTAGATTGCCACTTATTGTTGGCTGTAGTGTGTGTGGGTTACCTTTGTGATTTCGGTGGGCTACTAAAACATTTTTTTTTTTTGGGTTTGTTTAATTTTCAAGTAATCACTTATTCTCACCATCAGCGGTGTCTTTCATCTAGGGTCTGTAACTTTTTGGCAGCTGCTTTGATTTATTATTTGGATTTTGTGCTTTATTTCTATGGCTGACGAGCAAA
>CAIGRP010119736.1:0-20240 GCA_903798385.1 Fraxinus cuspidata
ACACATCATCCTCGAGGAACGATCTCATGTCGAACACCAGGGAATCAAGGTCCTTGAGCATTTTCCTATCCCTTTCATATGACTCGAAATATGCTTGACCCTCACAAAAACAAGCTGTGTCCGGAGGCCCCCACCTAGGCCAGAACGCGAGGTCGGGATCCTTGGCTTGAACATAAAACCATTTCTTTCTAACCCTTGAGTGAACTTGGTAAGCTCGGGACCCTAAACCCTCATCGGGTTGACACGTAGACAAAACATGTAAATTGGAAGAGCTACTTGAGCTCGAACACCATTCGACACAGGTCGAGGTAAGGCTCAATGCCCAAGTATCTACAAGCTATAAAAAGGTAAATGAGCATCCTCTATACATTGGGCACTAGTTGTCCCGGGTACATGGAGTGCACAAATAACAAGCCCAAGAAGAAGGGGTGCAAAGAACACCTGAACCTGGCCTTAAGGGTATATCTGAAAATCAAAAACTCACCTTCCCGAGCTTGCACCATTCTATCCTTGGGGTTATGAGACCTAATATCACACCCAGGCATAAGCTCAAACTCCCTAGCAGCTTCTATTGTCAGGTGTTCCTTAAACCTACAGGGTTCATCGGGGTATTTAAACTCGACATCACTTTGAGTTCTAGGTTGAGAATCTAATGGGACATCCATTGGAATCATCAAGGTCCTAACGTCCTCACCACTACTCGAGCTACTAGACCCTCGGTTACTCTCACTGGTCGACACTTAAATAAGACTAGGGAAATAACTTAAAGTCTCTGAGCCTTACCTCCAAATGGCTAGGAGACCAACAAATGCCTAAGGATTTTGCTCGAGCTCGACCTTGCAGAGAACTTTTACAGCAGAGTGAAAAGTGATGAATGAATGTTAAAATGAAGTATTTATACGCATTGAACTAGAAGCCCAAAGGTTGCCACATAGGCTGTTGGATCTTGCCATGTGTCAACCATCCAAGATCCTTAGAAACTACCTTACTTTACAACGAGCAATCAGTACTCATAGAGCAGTGTCATCGAGCTACCTCAACGTACCTGAAACACGAGCATTCCATTTGTCTCTTGTTATGTATCGAACTTATGTGCATCTACCCCTAACTCGCGACCTCTATGAATGGATGCACGGGGGCCAATGATATGATCACAAAGATAGGGGCTCGAGCATGAGGACTCCCAGGGCTCGTTTCTCAATTTCATGGGACCAAAGTGCTCGAGCATCAAAATATCCTCGAGGAGTTCCGGCGAGTTTCCGTGAGGATTAAGTTGGCTGTCCTCGAGGTCTTTCCTTAGGTAGATTTTCCTTCATGCTCAAGCACAAATAATTCCCACCTATTTAAAACTCTAACCCTATCCAAATACTTTAATTCAAGAGTCCTAGGCCTAGAAGGAGTCCACCTTGGAAAAAACTACAGCTAATGTGTGATTAGACTTATGATTGTGTCCAACACTTACCCCAACTAAATTCTGATGCCAAGTCCTACTAGGAATGCACCACCTACCTCTATAAATATGATACCATGAATCATTATTCAGGTACGTTTTTACATATAATTTCAGCATTCAAACTTTTCTCATATTCTCTCTCTGACTTAAGCATCGGAGGGGCGACGAGAACATACATCGACGCCTTTGTTTCAGGTACTGGAAGATCACGATCGTGCTCATTCTCAGTCGTCAAGCTCGAAATTCATCATGTGCAATTTTTGGCAGCATCAGGTATATTAGTAAACTAATAAATTAAAACATTCTCACTAAAGAAACATAATTATATAACCGGGACAAGAAAATAAGGGAAATCGTATATAAATGGGACGGAGGGAGTAATAAAAGATAATCAATTTGTTATTTCAACAGTTGTTGGTGACTCTTTGATTAATGAATAGTTTACCTTTATGCTCGGTAGAAAAATGATAATCAAAGTTTGGTATTCTCGATGTATTCTATTATACAATTCTCATTACGTCCTTAATAGGATCCTCTTACATCTTCCTTCTTCGAGCTCAAGCTATAAAAGAAGAACTTGAGAAGTAAATTAAAATTAGATAACAAATTAAAATTATGTTTCACAAAAACTTTTAAAAGACCAGCGTTTCCATTTTGACAAGTTTCGAAATTCTAAAGTCCCTAGAAAATTTAGGAAAACCACTTGAAAACTAAGAAAAAGGTGTCCTATGTTTTCTTAACCAAATTTGAGAATTTTAATGAAACTTTCTACCAAAATCTTCGAAGACGTTGATGGAATTGCACATAATTGTGAACTTCATTAAACTATTAACTTAAGTTCAAACAGCTCATTTGATCGAGAAAAAGTTGAAGAAATGCCGCACTGAGAAATTGAAAATTACTTGTAATCACTAACTAATACATTATTCGCTTTTAATTAACATATATATGACAAAGTGGAAGGCAAACAGGCGGAATCACTTAAAACCAACTGCTAAATAAATGCCTTGTCATCTTGTTTTCTTAAATTATAATTAGTTTATTAATCCGTACGTACATTGAATTAAGTAAGTCAAAACAAAGTGTAACAGCAATGCCTAACTAAAAAAATATCAAAAATATAATTAATTAAGCAACAATATTGTAATTATATACGGTATCAGTCAAGTGTCTTGGTTTTGTGTTATTGAATCACGACCAAAAGCATATTCGAAAAATGAAATGTCGTTATTTGTTTAATTGAACTGTTATTAATTAAGGACAGAAAAGGGAATCACAAATTAATGCAAGGTTTTATTGCTGAAAATGCTCATTAATATTTAATGGTTGTTGAATTATATCAAGTTGAAATAATTATATTAGGAGCTTGTTAGCCTTTGATTTGATACGCATGAGTCTACGATCTCTTGAGGCTCAAATTTTGGGATGGATGAATAAATCGCCAATCTATCAAATTGAATCGAAATTAAAATTTTAAATTGTTGATTTGATTACACGTAGTTTAGGTAGAAAATCAGTGGAAAAAAAAAACAAAAAAACAAACCATTCAACATTTAAAAAAATAAAAATAAATTCTTGTTTTATATGTTATTTATTTGATCAATTTTTACTTTGACAAATTTACTTCCTAATGAATTATATATGGATTTTTCATTATTTTTTACTGCATTATGAATTAAATATATAGTGTTTCATAATTTTCTTTTTTTATTAATTCACACATTATTTTCTTGTATGTTTTCATTTTAACTCAAACATATGAACAAAAATCAATAATTTATTCAAGGAGTAGTCGAGGTTGACAGACCTTTTCTAATGACAATCATTATTTAAAAACTCTTTTTTATATATTCATTCTCATCTATACATTTACACAATAAAACATTCTGCACGTAAATTCAAAATTTTTCCATGCTTTGTAACCACACGTTCTCTTAAAAATCACTATTCAAAATATTGTTAGACCAAATAACAGCCATCAAATAGGGGATAACTTTTGGTAATGTATAATAATATAAGTATATAGACCTTGTTTGATCTCCATTATTTCTAAAATACATTTTTCTCTTTCTTTTTTTCAACTGCCCATTTTTCAACAAAATAATATTACACGCAAATTCAAAATTTTTTCTTATTTTTAACTACACATTTTTTTTCAATTTACTATTATAAAATACATTTTTTTATAAAAATAGGGCTCAAAACAGGCTCATAGTTTGAAATAAACAAACACACATTCACCTAACATATCTTGTACGCTAGTGCACAAATATATTCTTTTCAATAATCAACAAGAGCCCACATCTACTTAAAAGAGATTATCCTAAGATAATGATTAGATGTTTACCTTTTTATTACTTATTTATTTATGTAGCACGAGCGGAACAAATGGTCAAAAGTTGATTAATATTAAAATAACAAAAATCAGCACCTTCCCACTAATATATAATTATTTACACATAAATCTTTGTTTTAAATATACATAAATGTCACATCACTCATTTTCAACTAATATCTTAAAGTTCGAATTGTAACTAACCATAATCATGATCTACTCCAAAGAAATTATGCTCCACTATCTATTCACCTTAACTAGCTTCTCCACCGCAGAATATATATCTTGTAAGAGTAAAAAACAAAATATTTATTAGTCGACTTTAAATGTATCAAGAAAATAATTTAATTACTTATTGTTTAACGGTTTAAACTTTTAAATTAGTTCATCATAAAAACATAAAATCAAGAAAAGGTGAGGAGAATCGAGAAAAGATGACGATCGTAATATTATTGAAGAATGAAATAAAAAATAATGAAGAATTACAAAAAATCAATAGAGATTCAAGTGGGTGACATATTTTGAGTGATGCCCTCGTGCAATATTTATATTTATAATCAACTTTTTTAGCTTGATTCAAGAAGTGGGGTGGGGGCATGGACCGGAAATCATACCTTATTGAAATTCTGTTACATTTTTTGGTCTTTGAATAATTATCATTTAGATTTATAGATATTATATAAAAATTGAAATCCATAGTCTTTAATATCTATATTTCTCCCCGTGCATGCAAATAGCTTTGCCAAACTACTTTTACTACAGTGTGATTTGAGTCTTGTGCCGACTACATTAGACAACACCATCGAGATTCTTATTTGTCGTAGCTTTAAGACTTTTGTATGTGGATTCTTGTTATGATGAGATTTCCGATTGAAAGTGATACCATGTGTTACTCATATAAATAATCATACATAATTGAGCCACGTAGGCAGGTAGTGAGGTCCCCGCACCTTACGTGGCAACATGGGCGATCCTGTTGTAAGTACAGAGATGACCCATTTTCCTAAGAAACTAAGTTGAACCGATCCCACTTGAGCAGAGGCCCCATGTAAGAACCGGTCGTAACGAGGTGGTAGCAAGATCCACAATAGAACTTATGGTGAGGTGATTGATAAGATAACTCACTGCCAACACCGTCCTTGCGCGCCTACACGGTTAAATCACACTTGCAAAAACTAGGGCTTATAGACATGAAAGAGGTCCTTGCATTAAATGCCTTGATTGATTGATTCATACTTACAGGAACAAGGGCCACTCGATCTGTCGAGACCACGTGCCCAATCATCCAGTGGACTTCATTCACCTTACTCAAGTACAAAAACTCAAACTTAATGCCATTTAAGGGTAATGCAAGTTCAAACTCTCAAGCTTATATTCTTGCTACATATACTTCTGATATTTTTTTTTCTCAAGACCCTCTTTTATTGATTGGAGGCTCACATTCCCGGATTATTCCCCTAGTTGGCTTAATCGTTTAACTAACGACTTGTCCAAGTGTATTGGGATTTAGCTTACGTGGACGTGAGAGGTTTTGGGATCTGTTGGCCACATCGTTGGTACAATTTTTAGGGTGAACAGATTGGCGCCGTCTGTGGGAATCTTCGATACCATAACCATGAACATTCTTGTGGTAAAAGCTATCTGAAACAAAGTCTTGGAAAAATGTTAGGTTCTTGAAGAAAGAACCGCCACTAAGAAGGAACGTCTAGAATACTCATTGCTGATTCGACATCGGATACTCGCTATGAGTTCCAGCCACCAAGGAATACATGGTGGGAACAGGCAGCAGGAGGCCTCTGAAGAAGAGGTCCTCCGCACAAATGTGAACATGCGTCGCCCCCATCACCACCACAGGCGAGGCGGTACTACAACACGCCTAACAAGGGAAGTGGAGAAAATGGCTGCAAATATGAGAAACATAGCCCAGCAAAATGCTGCCATGCAACAGCTACTCATGCAAATGCAGCAGCAGGTTGGATCACAGGCGCCTCGACAGGGGATTTTCCACCAGGGGGAGGAAAATGACACGGCAGCGTACCTTCAAATGCATAACATAACATGGATGGCGACCCAGCTGAGAGGGAGGTGGAGATAGATACCTCTACCAACTACGTCACAAGTCGACCCAGTGATGACATGCCACAGGAGGTAAACTTTCTCCCCTAGTACACTCAAGAGCACGAGCCTCAAAGATCCAACAATGTCTTTGATCGGATTGGACCCTCCAGGCCTAGAAATAAGTCCCATTAGCTACCCCCCGTTCAAAGAGGGCAGGAACAAGACCAAAGATACGAGCCATAGGGGATTCCCCCTCCGCCTAGAAATAGGTGAGAGAGGAGGGATGAGGCGAACTTGAGAAATCAAGCAGAAACATCACATCCTCCTCGTTATTAGGTAGAGGAAAATGGTTCTGATGGATCGTGCAGGTCATTTGAGTTGGACGATGATGACGAAAGCCATCCCTTCTCCCAAGAATTGAGGAGCGCTCCGATCCCTAATTCTTTTGTACCTCAAAAGATACCCAAATACGAGGGAAAATGTGATCCGGCAAAGCACCTCAACAACTACAAAACCCACATATCTCTACAAGGGGCCTCGTCAATGCTAAAATGTAGAGCTTTTCACCTCACACTTACAGGAGCGACAGAAATTTGGTACAACCGCATCCCCGCTGGAAGCATCAAAAGTTGGCCAGACCTTAAGAAGGCATTTCTGAACCAATACCTATCTAGTAAGGAGTGGGAAACCCCCATCTAAAGGCTGCAAGACATGAGGCAACAGGCAGGTGAAACCCTGAAAAGTTACTTGGCCCATTTTAAAAATGAAATGACCTATTGCGAGCAGGTCACAGATAGGAAGGCCCTCTCTTCCCTAAGAGGAGGAGGCCTCAACATGAATACATATTCTGGATAGAAGTGCGAAACAGAAATTTCACTTCTTACGACGCTTTGGTGGAGATGATGAGAAGCTAAATCGTTAATGAAGAGCTTATAGATCATCGCAATAGAACTTCGCCGGGGCCCCCTCTACCTCAAAGACAGCGGAGAGGCACTGTGTCCCACTTGGTTGACCAGCAATGGACCCAAGTAGGAAACAATAGCCCCCATCTCAGGCCAAACGTTAGCCACAGCCACACTAAACGTAGTGCCTTCTTTGGCATACGAGGAAATTGGGCCCGAAGCTCAAGGCAGCCTAATCCATCCAGAGGAAGGGACATATGAAGAAACAAGGAGCCCCGTGATAGGTAGTACTGCACATATCATCGGACCAATAGCCAAAGTACCGAGAATTACCTATCCAGGACATATCATGGGGAGCCAGTTGACCCCGCATTGAGGGTAGAAATACCCATCAAATACAAAGAAATGCACCCCAGCCTAGGCATGAGAGAGAGCCAGGCGAAACGAGGCAATGCGTCACTGCAAGAACGAATAACCTCGACAGGAACACGAGGAAGATAGAAATATGACACTATCATAGGTGTTCCTCACATATGAGGAGATTCTAAGAATGCACAAAAGAACTATGTAAGGGAGGCGAAGCACCCCCTCTGGCGAGCTAATTGATCAATAACACTGGTCATGTATCTGGGAACTCCCCGTCAATCACTTTTTCCCCAGTCGACGCTGTGAGATCCATTACCCGCATTGTGATACACTGGTGGTACGAGTCATCATAGCTAAAAATGGGTTGAGACTATGTTGGTAGATAATGGGAGTTCAGTTAATATACTGTTTGGAACCACCTTCGACAAGATGATGGTGGATTATGAGCTCGCCCCCATGACCGCCCCCCTTATACAGTTTTACTGGCGATAGCATCATCCCTAGATGAAGGATAACGTTGGCGATAGAAATAGGGGACCCCATTTAAGGCTTATCACTTCATGGAATTCCTGGTTGTAGACTACCGATCTGCCTACCACGGAGTGATAGGGCGACCCGCCTTAAAAGAGGTCCAAACTGTAACATCCATACATCATTTATGCATGAAGTTCCCTACCAAGGGAGGACTTGCCACTGTATGGGGAGATCAGATGGGGTCAAGGGAATGCTACCTTAGCTCCTTGAGAAAATTCGAGCCCCGTAGTATAAACATGGTTCTGATGGATGCTGAAATGATTGACGCACCTGAAGAAGGTCCCACCACTGAATAAAGGAAAGACCTTAGCATGAAAGATGCCCTTAAAGAGGGGGTCATTGAAGTGGATTTAGACCCAAGATCACAGGATCAAACTCATAGGCAACCCCGGTTGAAGAACTCGTACATTTCCCGGTGAGCCCATATGATCCCACAAGAGTATTAAAAATAGGAAAGGAGCTCACATCAGGAGAAAAAACCAGGCTAAAGGACTTCATGCTTAACAACTTAGATATATTTGCGTGGAAACACAAAGACATGGTGGGTATTAACCCCAAAGTCAGTTCCCACCAACTAAATTTGGACCCGAAGTTCACTCCTCACGGACAAAAAAGGAAAAGCCTGAACCCAGAAAGATACATGGCCCTAAAAGAAGAAGTACAAAAACTAATATCTAATGGGTTCATCAGAGAGGCAGTGTATCCAAAGTGGATATCCAACCCCATCCTGGTAAAGAAACCCAATGGCAAATGAAGGGTCTGCATAGAATTCTCCGACCTCAACCAAGCTTGCCCAAAGGACAGCTTCCCGCTTCCAAGGATTGACCACCTAGTTGATTCCACGATGGGCCACGAACTCTTGAGTTTCATGGATGCATACTCAGGATACAACCAAATTCCTATGCACCCAGTAGATGAGGAAAACACCTAATTCATTACTGATAGGGGCCTCTATTGCCACAAGGTCATGCCATTTGGCATGAAAAATGATGGTGTCACCTATCAGCGGCTAGTCAACAAAATATTTCTGACCTTATAGGCAAAACAATAAAAGTATATGTTGACGACATGCTTGTAAAAAGCCTTATGTCTACATAACACATTGAACACTTGAGAACTACATTTAAGATTTTGAGGAAGTACCACACGAAACTGAACCCACTGAAATATACATTGGCATCGCGTTTGGAAAGTTCTTGGATTACATGGTCAACCAGCCTTCCCACCTAAAAAGTATTTGTGATGGACCCTCGTAGCCCCTTAGACCTCAGTAGGGAGCATTTCTATTACCGGGAAAGCTATCTCATCAGCCTTCCCACCTAAAAAGTTTTGGGCTTTACCTTTAGAAGGAGCACCTCTAGCATCTCTTCCCATCTTCCTCTTCACGAGGCTTACTTCCTCCTTAGCAACCTTCTCTACATCAATATTTTTTACAAATAAAATGGGCTCGACAATGATGGGACGCCGAAGTGATTCACCAATGGTTGTTTGGAGTTTTGGGAGAGGGAAGGCCCAACGTTCTTCGATAGAACCAATTTTCTCTTATGAGGCCTCTCCAAAGACGCCTCCTCTTCTTTTCCCTTTTCTTTCTCCCTTTTCTTCTCCGAAGGAGGTGGCAAATTTATCTTAGAGAGGCGGGCCAGCTCATCCTACTGGTTCTTATAAAAAGATGACCTGGCACTCAGAGGCTTCTTTTTCTGAGCCTCCCCTAGGGTCCTTAAGTGAAGAAGACTTAGTTTCACTTACTATTTCTTGTCATGTTGATTTACAAACAAAAGGGATATTTAGGAGAGCTGTCAAGGAAAGCAGTTAGCAAATAAGGAAGTGAACCATCCTTATCCTTTGTAACCATTAGCTGGTGAATGACGAAAAGGTTCCATTTACTGATGACATTCTTGAAGTACCTCCTTTCTGCAGGAAACTCGTATATTGCCCGGATGATGGCTTACTCGGATGGTTTGAGCTCGAACCGATTAACTGTAGCTACGTAAAGCTTGCATTAGATAAAAAGAAACAAAAGAAAGCTCATACAAAGAAATTTTACGCTAAAAGAAAGCTCGACTCACTATACTCATACTATTGGGTCGGCACAGTGATCTCTGGGACCACATCTCCTTTCATTGTTGCCAGCGACCCTTAATCGAGAACCATAATGACTTTCAATTCTTGATAGAAGTAGGGGTCCCCCATAAGAAAGGAGAATGTGGACCCCATGGGTTCATACAATACCACCACTTACAATCGCTCCCCAAACTAGAGGCACGAGGTTGGAAAATTGTTTGAAAAACGTGTAGGGGCATATCTTCGCTAAGTGTGACCTCCTTCCATAGAAGAAAGGCCCTTGCCAGTTGGCTCCATGCATTTGGTACTAGTTGGGTGGGGACTAAGTTATGCTGCCTAACGATATATCTAAAGAAAGGATGCAGGAGCAGTTTCATCCCCCCCACTCAGGATCGCCTCACTCACCGCAACACACCTCTCCCTGGGAAAACAAGCTCTTTCCTCAGAGGTCAGTACCAACATCTCGATATTGTCTGGGATCTTAAACTTCTCCCTAAAACCCTCAAGCTCACTCTCTTTTATATAAGTTGGCCATAAAGAGACCCCCCACCTGACGCTATAGTCTATATGACCCTTTTGCATCATCCATGCACTATAAGAGCCCCCCATTGCCTCCATGATCAGCTCAGTAGGAATCACTAGAGAAATGCCCACCTAGGTACAAATTAAAGCCATATTCACCCCAGAAGAGCCCTCAGCCGCATTCTTGCCATCTAATTCAAGTGATGAAAGAAATTCCTCGACAATGATGGATACTTACACAAGTTCTAAAAGTTCAAACGTCCAGAACACTTGGAAACAGAAGATAACGGAGTTAATCGAAGGGAACAACAGAAAAGTGCCAAGGTCGAAGGGAATATTTCCAGCACTTAGGTCTAAAACTTTCGCAAAGTGAAGAAAAGAAAAAGAAGTAGGCTTTCAGGCTTTTATATATACACATTGGGTAAATCCTCATCGTTGGATCTTTCTTCACTTTGATTTGGGCCATTCACATGTAATCTCATCAGCCAAATAAATATCAAAGGACGCTTGTTGACAATTCGAATCAAGGGCCCAGATGAAATCGTACCAAACACTCGCCGAAAACTCGTATAGACCCTGCCATGTGTGATATATCATCATCATTGCGCATTAAATGCGCACGTAGCTTGAGCCTAGGAAACTGCCACACCACCTAACTGTTTTTATTGGGGATTAGCATGCCCTTCAAATAATTAGAACACACCACCTAGGAGGCTTCAGCTCCAAAGGGGGCTCGGCATATTCTTCGAAGGCCTCGCCCAACGCCTAGTAGCCTCCAAATAGGCTTCAGCTCCCAAAGGGGCTTGGTACAAGCTTCGAGGGTCTCGTCCCTTACCCTTCCTCCTTGTCACAAGAGTCGACTATCAAATAAGCTCACCTATTACTTCCACAGTCATACCGCATATCCTTCGACCACGTCACAAGCTTTGGTTAGTGAAGTCTCTTTTAGACTAAAAAGTTCACGCATCATATAAATAATCATACCTGGATTTCGAAGACTATTGTTACTCATATAAAGAATCATACCTAATTGAATCATGTGGCAGGTGGTGAGATCCCCACACCCTACGTGGCAACATGGGCGACCCTGTTGTAAGTACGGAGACGACCCATTTTCCCAGGAAACTAAGCCGAACCGATCCCACTTGAGCAGAGGCCTCATGTAAGAACCGATCGTGACGAGGTGGTGGCAAGATCCACAATAGATCTTATGGTGAGGTGATTGACAAGACAACTCACTGCCAACGCTACCCCCGCACGCCTACACAGTNAAGCCGAACCGATCCCACTTGAGCAGAGGCCTCATGTAAGAACCGATCGGGACGAGGTGGTGGCAAGATCCACAATAGATCTTATGGTGAGGTGATTGACAAGACAACTCACTGCCAACGCTACCCCCGCACGCCTACACAGTCAAATTTCACTTGCAAAAACTAGAGCTTATAGACACGAAAGAGGTCCTAGCATTAAATGTCTCAATTGATTGATTGATGCTTGCAGCAAGAAAGACCAGTCGATCTGGCGAGGTCACGTGCCCTATCATCCAACGGACCTCATTCACCTTACTCAAGTATAAAAGCTCACACTTAATGTCACTCAAGAGTAATGGAAGTTCAAACTCTCAAGCTTATATTCTTGCTATATAAACTTCTGATATTTTTCTCCCAATCCGACTATCTTTTATCGATTGGAGGCTCACGTTCAAAGCCCTTACACCCCAGATTATTCTCCTAGATGTCTTAACCATTTAACTAACGACTTGTCCAAGTGTATTCAGATTTAGCTTACATGGACGTGAGAGATTTTGGGATCTATTTGCTACATCGTTGATACAATTTTTGGGGTCAGCACAATGCAAAGTGAGAAAATTAAAAAATAACGAATAATACAATTTTGTTAAAACTTTGCATATATATAGACGCGTTTCTGTATAGAGTGGTGATATTATTCATTAATTCAACATTGTTAACCGAGACAATATATTTTACCTATAATTAAAGAACTTACACTAAAGTAGGTAGAAATTCACTCAACCAGACAAAATTTATTAAGTTTAAAAGCCTGAAAAAAATATATTTATCACCATCTTTCATCAAGAGTCATGAACCCGTTGCAAGGGAGCTCTTTATAGATATGGTACTAATTGAAAATAGTGGCCTTCTATCACTACTCTTGACTTTTTGGAACGAAAACATGATTCGTGTACTCACATAAAGGACAACATGTGAAAGTAGTAAAGGCATTAACCAATCTCCTCCATTTCGAAACTATCCCCACTCGAGCTTTTCAATGGCCTCTATATGTGGAGAAAATTTAAAAACCTAATGTAGAATTTTAATAACCAAGAACCTATACATTTGTCACCAACGACAAATAGAAATTACATTTTTATTAGCAAAATGTTGGACAAATATTCATATTTTTTGTCTAGGAACCATTAAACTATAGATTAGTTGGATAATTTATCATTAAAAAGGAACTAAACAAGCAACATTGTTTCGTGAGACTAGAAGCTATCCCTAGGACTTCCAACTTTTTGACTTATTAGAGAATATTTTGGTAAATGAACATTTTTTTTTTTTTAATTTCGTTCATCAATATGTTTTACAATATTCTAATCATGTAAATATCATCACGTCTCTTTTAGTAATTTGAATTCTTCATATTTTGACACATTAACGATCATATTTTCTTGTGCACTTGTTCGTGTGACAGCAGTCTTTGAACAATCCACCTAATACGTAAAATTTTGTCTTGATTAATATTTGCATTAGATCGACATTCCAATTCATTCTTATAAAACAAGACTATTTTTTGCTCCATTTATTTGAAGTACCTAAAATTTATCCTTTTACGAATGGACCTTCTATAATATTATATGCCTTCTATCTCCTACTTGATTCTATCAAAATACGAATTTTTCACCATAAAATTGCTTTCACTAGACCTATTAAAGGATAGAATCTCACATCGAATAAATATGTAAATATAGACTAATTTATAAGAGTTTGGGCTACTTCTCTTAATAAGGTTGACATTTTAAGATGAACCTCAAATCTTAACAAGACCACCCACGACACTTTCACTTGCAAAATTTACCAACAAAACTCAAAACTTCAGCGACGGAAAAATCCAGCAGTCGCGTTTTTTCTTTTTCTTTTTTTTTGAAGTTACTCTCACGAGTGTTGTTGCATGGCACACAAACTATACTATGCATCCACCACTTGGTTCACAATAGTCCTTAGTGGGTGCAACCATGAACAATCACTAGGAAATTGTCTCCTGCCTTCTCCATCGTGAGAGATTCCACTTGCTCCCTTTCACGAGTAGTCCACTTCTACTCTTCCGGGATTTGTCTCCTCGATTGCATTATAAGGTTAAGTGTAGAATCTTGCATTATTTTGATATGCGATAGTTAGTTTATTTTCTTACTTGATACAGTACAGTGTTGTCTAATTCAATATACCAAACATGTAATCTTAGTATCGTAATCTTTGTTCTCCATAAAGTTATGTTAGGATTTTGTTTTTATTAGCTCAAAATGATGGTCCTTCATTCTCATGTAATTGGAAATGGAATTTTACACAAATTTGTTAAGAATTAAAAACAAAATTAACTTTTCTTTTTTAATTTTTCTTTGCAACTATGTGAATAATAAGTGATGACAAAAGTCAAGTTTTCCCTCTTACATGCACTAGAAATGGAAATATATATGGTCCAGAGTTTACATTCCAATATACTTTCGAGGCAGTAGTATTTGAGTAGGCAAATGGTTTGTCCGTAGTGCATGGTGACCTCGCTCTGCAATTTGCATAGTTACCATTTGATTTCTTGTCTAATCTTGAATAATCTCCACCGATAATAAAATCTTCTTCAATATCTTTTTGTTGATTTGAAAGTATTGGATTCACATTCATGTTGACTTGTGGGTTCTTTTTATGCTCGATTTTGGTTCTTTGATTATTTTCAATTCACCGGTACAAAAGATTTAAGGTTATTATAAATTTCGAAGGCCTCCATTTTCGTATATAGAAGTTTATTTTTATTTTTTTTTTCCTTTTTCATAGAGTAGTATACTAGTATATAGTGCAAGAAAAATGGAGAGCTAGGAACTAGCTAGAATTCATATTAGACCATGTAGGGAAGCATAACTTGTTTTTGGATATTCAAAAGCAAGACAAAGCACTCCTAAGTACCTCGTACTTTTCGTTATGTTTTCAATAGAGGTTCATACTGTATTTCGAGTATGAGGATTAAGAACATCCAAATTGAAAATGCTTGATCAACATAAGGCCCAAAAGGATAATGCTTAGAGTGGATTCCCAATAATGATCCTAGGTGATATAAGATTTGATTGTACCTCTCCCATCAGTTATAGCTTTTTAAAAAAGTGATTGCATCTTCCCATATCAATTGGTGTCAGAGCTGGAGGTCTTCTGTTCAATCCTCCGAGGAAAAAATGATGTGAAGCATGACTTGAACGTGAAGGTAGGTCTATATCATAAGGTAATTTCGACATTAGGCCCAAATTAATGAATAGTATTTGGAGGTATATCTAATTATGCTTCTCGTATGTCTTAAAAAAAGTGGTTTGCATCTCCTTACATCAATTCCATATTAAAATTTCAGGTATGTGGATTAAGAAATCCAAAATGACAATGTTCCATCTTCTTTACAAGCTTCATTAATAAAGGTTCCTTGGAACTAATATGAACATTGTCCTTAATGAAGCTCAACTTTATTTTCCCATGGACGGTTTAGTACACAAAATGATTAAAAATCTTTGCCTTGTACCTTTATTTTAGTTGTATCTAGTAATATCTAATCTAGCACACAAAAAAAAATGTCACATTTCCTTGCTGTTTGAAGATAGATCAGTCCTGTTGCCATGCAAAAATTGGCACCATTGAAATGACTTTAAAGATAAGATAAATTTTCTTGAGGATATTCATCATGGAAGTATACCTGGGAAATGAGAAAGGACAAAACATTATAATCAAATGTGGATAATTCTCTCTGAAAAAGTGACCTAGCAAGTTGGAGGAGCACTAGAAATTGCACGATGCCAATCATATCCACGAAGTTTTGCGCGGCAACTCGTACTTGTCGTTAAGAAATTATAGGGTCAAACTTCGCGCATGTAAGTTACTTATCACTTACGCTAATCCTTATCTTAATATCAAAATAAGTCACTTTTTTCCCTCGTAGACAAGAAAAAGAAGAAGACGAAATTACTTAGAAGTAAATTAGACTTACTTATACGCTCAACCTAGCATGTTGCATTCGACATTTGACATATCGAATGGCCAATACTCCCTGATATTACTCGCTTGCGATTATGTCGAAAAGACACCTAAAACATTGTCAACGGGCATGATTCTAAAATGATGTATAATAATTGCAACTTTATCAATACATATCTAATCCAAGGTACAGTAATCCTAAGTTCCACCAAAATGGAAATTTCTTAGCAGAAAACAAGAAGCTTAAAAACTTGTCCACATATATCTAATCCGGTATTTACACTAGCTGGATCTAAAGAGTAGTGTATAGTTCTTTCTGGATGACCCGAAGAAAATGAGTGGTGTTGCCGACTAGAGAAGCATGGTCAAAGATTATTGCTGCAATCCCATGATATGAAACCTCGAATGATCCGGGATTCAATCTTTTGCCATTAGTCCTTATCCCTTGTAATAAACAGGAGACACGAATGAGATGTGAACTCCATGAGCCACAAAGCAAGGGAAAAGCTAGAAAATTATGTTGGGATGCGATGGGATGGGATAATGTAATAAAAAAATATTCCACTTATAAAATCTTTTCACACGTTTCTTTTTTTAGTTTGGGGTATCCATCGACGACTATTGGGGTATTTAATTCCATTCGCTCCCTTAACTTTCTCAAATGCCGTCACTCGTGCCACAAGATGTTGGGTGAAGTCCTGCAAGGAGTGTAACCCTCATGTTTAATTGTGATCGTTGAGTTCGAAAGGGAAATATAGTGTAGGGGCAGCCCACCCCTAAATCAGCCCCTGCTGCAAACAATAAGACCAACAAATAGGAATCCACTATGAGTAGGGGTGGATCTAAGTTGCTTTTTTTTCTTTTTTAAAGTTGGGGCTGAATTAAAAAAAAAGGGCAATGTAATAAAATTCGTATATAACACAAATAGGCAGGGCAACAACAGTTCAATAATTTACATGTAAAAATAAAGATTATCAATAGTTAATAGCAAATAAATGAAAGAAATTAATGACGAGGTAAATGACGTACTTACTAATTGTGCACTAGCGTGAAATATAGTATGCAATTCAAGCAATTGACAAATTTTAAGTGACGAGCATGAATCTAAATGTTAGCAAAAAAAAAAATAATATAAAATAAATGCTTTTAAACATAATTTGTCAAAAAAAAAATGCAATTGATCATTAAGCAAATGACATCGTTATAAAGAAAAAACCAGCCTACGAATCATACCACAAAATTTAATGATTTGCAAGTTATCTTGTAAGGATTTATATAGTGGATTATATAATATGTTGTTGACGAAAAAAATTGAATAAAAAAACTGATTGTATTTTAAACTAACAAATAGTTGAATGCTATTTAATATTATGTAGTCCATTATATAAATCCTTATATGCATATGGGCTAATACAACAAAAGAGTTTGCATTGGGTTTTATCCAATTGTGCAAGAAGCCCTTGGCTGAATGGGCTTACCAAAGCAAGACAAGATTGGTCTTAAGATAGTCAGTGTAAATATGTCCATCCCATTATAAACAAATATCTAATATCGTGTCCGTAAAAAAACTTTCAAAAATCAGGTAATATGTGACTGTTACTTCTGATAAATATTGTGAACTATACATTGAAATTACAAACAGGGGGGGTGAACTATAAATTGAATCTCAAAGCCACATACCGTACAATTTATGAATCACGGTCACATACTAAAACTAAAATTGCACAATTATAGGTCACAATTATTTATCCAAAAGTGGTTCTAGAAAATTATCGGAATACAGCTACTATTGGTGCATAGTCGATGATGCACCAATCTTTGCCTTCCAACAACATTCATTTTCTCTCTAAAATTCACGATCATAGTTCGATCCTCAAATTTTCCGTCTCTAAAATGAACAGATTGAAATGAATGAATGAATGAGAGGTGTAGTAGAAGAGAAAGAGAGGGTTTGGAGATGAAAATTTTTAAAGACTGGCCATGTCAAGAACGGTGGTTGGAGTTATTTTAACCTAGTGTATGATCTTCATAATCGAGAAAATAAATAGCCTGAATAAACAAGTAACCGCAACTAAGCTAATTGTAGATATAAACTCTACAAAAGTACCACGTAATTATTAACTTCACAATAAGTATTTGACACATCACAATTTTTTTATTTACTTGAATGATCATAAGTAAAATGATATAAATATCCTATCTATTATTCACTTACATATTTTTAAATTCCATCACCATCATCGGTGCACCATAAAAATATATAACTCCTATTTAAAATAAACATGCAATAATTCATCCATCAAAAGATCCAAAGATTCATACAATCGTGGTGGTTATATTACCATCTCTCTGGTGTGTTTACCCCGGAGTTACAACATCAAAAACTGCACAAGGATTTGAAATTCTACCACCACAAAAATTTTTTTTTTTTCAGGTAAAGCCCTAATTGCTGATACCATTCCTTCTCCGCCGTGTACCATTTCGATAAATTATTTTTCAGGACTAACGAGAAAGAGAAATGGATATATTAAAGAGCAGAATATAATTCTTTTAACGGAATAACTGGGTTTTCTCCAACAGGTCTCGGCCGCCGGTTATTTTTGCTGGCCGATGCAACTTCCTACCTCAATGAATGCATGAATTGCAATGCTGTAGCGCGGAATATAGTTTTTGCTAAAGTTGTTTATGGCAAGAGAAGGAAATGAAGGGGCGCCTCTGCGCCTGTTCTTGGGAGGATTAAATTGGTGGAGCCATGGTGTAGACAGGAGAGAAGGGAAATGTACACCACTTTTTTTTTTTTTTAATTGAGTTAGGGTTATAATTATAGAATTGTTTCGGGGTGTTTATGAAAAGCATATTTTATTTAATTAAGGTGTGTATAAAAAGTGGTGTAACAATAATATTTGTGGCAGCAACATAGCTATCGATGTGGATTAAAACCATAATTGTAAATTTGATGTGGTATATTTATTGAAAATAGTGTTTAATTGTGGTGTGACTATAATGTGATATAGCAAGTAAAATTTGTGGTGCTAATATAATTACCCTCTTTAAAAAGAAAATAATTAATATCTAATTAACGATTTTGAAACTTAAAAACATAATTTTAAGGTAATTTTCTTAAATAATATAGTTGTCCAAAACATGCCTTAATACAAAAGTAATGAGTAAATTTATTAGTGATTTTGCTACTCCATAAAAATATTCTAAAATATGCATGTCTAGATTTAGGTGCCGCAAAAAGAAAGAAAACACGGGAGTTTTAACTCTATCGAATATGCATGTCTAGTTATAATTATTAAAGATTAAAAGCAGAAAAATCCCTAGAAAGCGTTTGTAATTGTGATATACTCTCTACCTATTAGAAATCATAGAAAACTCCCTAGTTTGAAACTTTTTGTGAACTCTCTTGAGTTCCGCCATGAACAAGATCATGAAACCTGCTGGCCAAACAAAATTCCAATTGAAACAACAATTGAATTGACCAAGCTCTGATTCTAAACAAATCTGCACCTCAAACTGAATGAAACCACTGTCTAAACTATTGAAAACCAATATGCCTAATTCAGTTTCCACCGAGAAAAAGTAAAAAATGAACCAAACACAAGAAGAATCTCAAGAAATCAAGGGCACTCAAGTAGGACTTTCTCTTGCTAGGTGGCACATATAAATTTGGATTTAATTTGTAAAAAAAATAAAAGTTCGAGTACTGAATTTCAATTATTTCTCTATAGTTTTGACATTTTTACTATTTTTAATGGAAAATATGACAGATCTCGACGGCGGGGTTTTTCGTCCAAAAAGTTTCAAACAAAGAGAGATTTTCTGCAATTTCCAATAAGTATAGGGTATATCGCAATTGAAAACGTTTTTAGAGAGTTTTCTGCTATCTTTATAGTTATAACACATAATTGAATTTTTAACTCTCTCAATATTGTCTTCTCTTATTTCATTTTTCTCTCTAACTTATAATACATTATTGATACAACTTTTTAAATTTATTTTCCAAATTGTTATGCTCTAAATGGTCACACGCAGGGGCAGACCGGGGGGTGGCCTAGGGGGGCACGTACCCTCCCCTAGATTTTGATTTTTTTTTTAAATATGAAATGAAAAAGAATGAAATTATAACCCGCAATCCCTCGTCCCTGTCATTTCTCCTCTCCTCTCTCCCATCTAGCCACACACACCCACGTCCCAGCACTCTCCCACACAGCCGCACTCTCCGCTCGTCCTCTCTCCCATGGCACAGCAGTCTCCCGCACGGCAGCAGTCTCCATGCCTCCACCCGTTCCAACTGTCAAGCTCCACGGCTCCAGCTCTGCCTCCGCGTGTCCTCACTCTTCTCTAAGCTCTCTCGGTCTCCGTCTCTCGGCACTCAGCACTCAGCATTCAGTCTCTTGGTGATGAGGTAAGTTTCGGTACAAAGACAAATATATCATGGAATAATGATGGATTGAGGATTTTTTTTAAGCTTGATGGTCACTGGTCAGTTACATACATGCTAAACTAGAATAAATCGTGAATCTTGAGTTATTTATTGAGTTTCACATTAATAACAGCAAGTCAATTGTGTTTTATGATTTAGGGATTTAGGGTTTTTTGGAAATTGATGGTTAGGGATTTCTAATTATGATCTGAACTCGATTTTTTCCAAAAAATGTGGAATATCAGGCACGACGGGCATTACAGAAGTTTAAACACACTAGCTCCATCAGGGAGTATGTGAAAGTCTTTTTATGGCATATGCTAAATATTCGAGATAT
>CAIGRP010119738.1:0-10296 GCA_903798385.1 Fraxinus cuspidata
TCCCTTGCCACTAACACTTTGCAATTTCAACAAGAGACAAAACAATTCCAACAAGAGGCCAATGCCAATATTCAAAGTTTGGACAATTAGATGGGCTAGATGGCAATTGTAATTAATCGGCTAGAAGCGCAAAGTTCGTGAAAATTACCCTCTCAAACAATAGTGAATCCAATAGAAAATGCAAACGCGATCATCCGAGAAGTGGTAAAGATGTTGAGATTCCGGTAAAGGTAGTCCCTACATCATTGGAGCAAGAAAAAGCGAAAAATGTCTTTGAAGACACAAATGTTCCACATTATAATGACGTACCAAAGTGTAAGTTTTCACCTCTTTTCGATTATAAACGAGTACCCTATTTTTCTCAAGTTTTAGCATAATTTAAGGAAATATGAACAAAATCAAGGTCTATATGAAACGTTTCATAAATGCGAGGTGAATATTTCACTGTTAGATGCTATTAAACAAATACCTCGTTATGCTAACTTTTTGAAAGAATTGTGCACAATTAAGAGAAAATAGAAACTTAAAGGATGTGAAAAGGTAAGAGCTGGGAAGAATGTATTTGCAGTTATTTAAAGAAAGCTCCCTACAAAGTGCAAAGATCTAGGTATGTTTACTATCCCTTCTACGATATGTGACACTTGATTAGAGAAGGCCATGTTAGATTTAGGAGCTTCTAATAATGTCATGCCATATTCTATATATGCTTCGTTGAAACTTGGATCTTTGAATAAAACTGGTATGTTGATTCAATTGGCTGATAGATCTAATACATATCCCAAGGGTGTAGTTGAGGATGTCCTTGTACAAGTTAATGGTTTGGTTTTTCCTACTGATTTCTATGTGCTTGATATGGAAAATAGTGATCAAACTATCCCTATTTTGTTAGGAAGACCATTCTACCATTCTTAAAGACATCCAAAACTAGGAGAGACGTTCATAGTGGCTTACCTACCTTGGAATTTGACAGTGAAATGATTAAATTTAATATTTATGATGCCGTAAAATATCCTGAACATGATAGTCATGTTTATTCTATTGATGTGATTGATTATCTAGCACATGAAGTTTTTGAACTTGATGGAAAAGATGGATTTGAAGTTGTCATTAGTAAGCACTTTGAGAAAGAGAACAAGAAATTGACCATGAATACTGCCTTGTAGGAAACCATAATTGAATAATTTTCCACAGTTACAATAGTCAGGTAACATTTATTATTTTACATTACCAATTTCTAATGAAAGGCATTTACTCTCTGTGTTGCAGGCACATGGTGCAGTTGAAATTCAAAGTTTAGTAACTTCCAAGGTGTTCAAGGTGAATGTCCATAGACTTAAACCTTTCTATGAAGGTTTCTAAGTGGAGAACATGATGACTTTGGACCTTGAGGATCCAATCGATGCTAGTGATAATAAAAAAAGGCGCTGCTTGTGAAGCAACCCAATGGGAGTTCATTCCTTTATCTATTTATTTTTGCATTTATATTGTGGTTATGTTTGTCATTTTCTTTGTATTTTACCTTACATTGAGGACAATGTAAGTTTTAAGTGTGGGAAGGTGATTTAGATTTATGTTGTGTTTGAGTTGTTTTCATATTAATGGGAGTTTAAATTTTGAAAAAAAAATAAGAATAAAAAGAAATTTCAAAAAAAGTGGTGGTTTTTAAATATTTTTGGTTATGTATGCTATTTTCTAGATTCAGTTAAGCTTTTGAGGAACTCATTACATGATTGAATAAGTAATCTCCCAACTTAGATATAGTTAGTCTAGTTATTTTTTTTGAGGATGGTAATAACTGAAGTTTGTAGACAAAAGCTGGTGAGATTTTGAGCTTTTAGACTGACACATCCATATCAGTCTCACTATTTTCTTTCATGGGTGATATTCATCCATGGATTTGTTTATTTAGAACTTGCTTTGATTCTCTTCAAAGCTATATTGATACATGCATACATGAACATGATTATTGCCATCTTTGTTATATAAGTTAGCTACCTAAGGCAAATACTACCTTGTAATTATATTTTCCTTTTGTTGAACCCCTTTGAGCTTGATAGCCTTTTCAGTTTTGTAAACCCATGTTACAAGCCTAAACCCCGAAAAACAATATCTTTACCTAAGCTATAGAGCTAGTTGAGTATTGTTTATCATTATGATATGTATGGATGCAGAAAAATAAATGTGGTGGTGTATTGAGTTATGGTAGGACTATGACCGGTGAATTGAAATAAGATTTTCTTTCTCAATTCACAAGTTCCATTGTTGCTGTAATTAAAAAAAATGTTAGAAGAAAAAAATAGATGGTTAAAAAAAGAAGAAAAGAATGTGATGGAGGAAATGACTTTAACATAATTCCTCCTAAAATGCTAAGAAAGGGATTTATTTATGCGGGATAGATGCAAATTGAAGGAACTGCTAAGTGGAGCGATGTTCTTTACATGTCTTATATATTTGAGCTTGAGTTGATTCATGTTTGCTCCGCTAGTTTCGATGGCTTTTGAGCTACATTCCCAAATATTTTCCACCTTGACCTTAAGCCCCGTTATAACCTTCGAAAAGTCCTTATAATTTGTGTTATGCATGTGGTCTAATTATTCATTGGAATGAACTTTAATGAAACACATACCCTTCAAACATATGAAAGTCGAGTGCTTATTTTCGTGAGGGTTTACGTGTTTGGTTTACTCCATCTTCATATGAAAATGCTCGCTAATTGATTATAAGTTGTGTTAGAACGTTTGTTCATGATATTTTATGTGTCTTAAAGAGTTTGGTTGTTCTATGTTTATGACGTTACAACCTTGGTATTTTTGAGCAAAGTAAAAATTGAGTTTTGCCCGAGTACGAGCAAAAGCTAAGTGTGAGAGAATTTGATGAGAATGTAATTGTACTATGATTTTGTGATTAATTAATTCCTAAATGTACTCAATATTCTTACATTTTGATTTAGGTTGCTATTCGATGAATATGGTGGAATTTAGATGAAACAAGCAAAAATGACTAAAATGGAAGAAATACAAATTCTGGGGACTAAAATGCAAATACTCAAAAGTTAAGTCGAACCTCACGATGAATATTAGAGAGTGTTAGACATCAATTGGATGAGGAAAACTAAAATGGAAGAAATACAAAGTTCAGGGAATGAAATGAAAATATGCAAAAGTTATGTCGAACCTTACGATGAAGATTTGAGAGTGTTAGGTATCAATTGGATGAGGAAAGAAGCCTAAGGGATGAAATATAGTGAAAGTACTCACATATCAACTCCTCGCCGAAAAAATTATGCTTCAGATTTTCAGTCTCAAATTGAGACCTATTTTTGGCATATGAAACGTTCAAACTAGGAAAATTTTATTTTTGGGTGATTTGTAACCCTTTGCATTATCTTCTCAATGCATCTTGAATATACTAAATCGGATATCGGGAAAGAAAGATATGACCAAAATACTAAAAGCTGTCTAGTAGAAATAGATAAAGTTATGCGGACACATAACTTTAAAACAATGTAGTCACGAATGGTGTTGCAGGGAATTCAAAGGCTGAACAAAACTCTTCTATGCGATCGCATGCATTTGTACTATGCGGTTGCATAGTACACTTTTGAGGCAAAAATTCTGGTTTCTGAATTTGACTCAAACACTTATGGAAACATATTTCAAAATGCTTTTTAAACCCTAAAATCGTACAGAAAAGATACAGACTCCCCCATTCTCCTTTTTCTCTATTTTTCTCTTAGAATTCTTCATGAGTAGCTAAACTCTTGTACTTGGTAGAAGGAACTGAAGTCTCAGAACCAATCTAACTGTAAGAAATATATTATTTTCATTGTTTAATTCATGTTTTGAATATTGAATGTTCTTCTGCCCTTATTTTCATGATTGTTGCGTTTAATTGATAGGAGGCCTACTAGTTTATTATTTGTTGCAATCTATCGCTAAGTCAAATATCAAATCCTTAATTGTTTGATCTCTTTAATTTATAAAGCAACTAGGGTTTAATAATTTGCTGCGTTAGGAATTATTAAATCTTGGGAAGAACGTTTGACTAGATTAAATACATCCGCTTGTGATTTTGTAATTTAGTTTCATCGATTTCTCTAATTATTAAGACGGTTACTAGATTAAATCTATATCACTTGTCTTGGGTCTTTTAGTAATTATGGTTTATTGGATCGCTTGTTTTCTAATTAACTACAATTAAGGAGAAATAGAAAAATAAATCCAACGGTGAATATTTAAAGTGAGAATTAATATATATTTGCATCTGTGATTAGTTCTGAAATTCCAATGATGAATGTAGACTTAGACCAATGTTTGTTCTTTTGATTACTTTCATTATTTTAATTTGAGTTATTCATTAATTGATTTATATAAAGTTGTTTGCGTATAATCAAAACCCCCGAATCACCTTTTACATCGCATAAAATTAGATTAATCACTCTTCGTGTGATCGACCTCTGCTTCCACTACTATATTTGTTTTTAGAAGTTAATGTTTTATTTTTGGGTGCATGCGACAACACACCAAATTTTGGCGCCATTGCCGGGGAGTGATTTAGTTTATTTTTGTACTTCTTATTTGTATTGCTTAGCCCTTCTTGACCCCAAAAACTATCATGTCGAAGATTAGCCTCACCAAATTTAGTCCAACTTTGGAGCCCAAGTTGTACAAGAAGACAAGAGAAAATCACAATGGTGGGTCAAAGGAATAAGATTGTGAATCAGAACTTTATAAAGGACTTTACACTTGGACTAGAGTCTTGAAGCAAGTAAATTGTTTATCTTATTTGGTCAATTCACGCTAGTCAATTCCAGTTTAATTACATCATTAGTAACTCTTTGTTACTGGATTCGATAACATCATCCATATCTAGCCAATTTTCTTGTAGAGATGGATTGAAAGTGATAAGTCTCTCCTTTACATATGTCTGCCATAAAAGGGTTTCCTGCCTTACCATTTTTTTTGGGAATGTTGGCATAAAGTTCCTTCAAAATGGTTTCATTAAATTTTCCTCCCAAAAGTCAGTAATTTTACCAATTTATGAAAACCAATAACATCATCCAACCCTACCCTAAACTTTTCAATTAATACCTTAAGCTTTTCTATGAATTTTCTATAGACAGTGAAAGAAATGAACATAGTCTCATTCAACTCAGTAAAACAATAACAGTTGTCAAAGCCGGCCCGACCGGTAAAATTGGGAACCGGACTCAAAGCCGAGCCAAATGATGTCTGGTTAACTAATTATGACAAAACCGCTAAAAAACCATTGAACCGGCCGGTTGAACTATAAACTGGTGAACCGGTCACGGTTTTGAGCAATTTTCTCAATTTTTTTTAGTTTAAAATTTTTTAACTTAATGAATGAGCTTCATAAATTACAATTCTAAAGCCCATAGAGAATCATTTGATGTCTTGCTCATTTTATAGATGTACTTCTCTCAAATAGTTTTATAAACTTCCAATGTAGATAAGTGCTTTTTATAGATGCTCTTCTCTCCAATGGTTTCATAAACTTCCAATGTGGGATAGTGGGATAACAAAAAAAATGTTAAAATGTCCATCAAAATCATTTTCGAAATGTACGTCTAATAAATTAATTTGATTTTGAATCCCAACTAATTAAATTGTAACATTCACCTTCATCATTTCATTTATTTAATTTTCAATTTTAACTTAAAATGCACTTGATTATTAATATATTAATATTAGATACCATTTTCTATAAATTTAAACTATTTTATTTTAACAAAGTAAACTATATTAACATATTGATTTTTAATTTTTGAAGTACCGAGACTAATTGTAGGATAATGAATCTTATTAACAAAGAGATTTATTTTGAATTATTAATATGAAAAATAAAAAAGTATTTTTTTCATAATATTTTATTATTTTTTATGTATTTATTGCATCCGGTCCGACCCCGGTTGAACCTGTTAACCCTTCACCTTTTCTGGGTCGATGATTGGGTTAGTTTTCAAAACATTAGAATATTCCTTAAAGTATTCTCCCGAGGGCTCAAATTGTGAACTAGATTTTCGAGCTTCAGTTTTGGCAGTGGCAGGCACTTCAGTGGTTTGAACAACATTATCCAGGTAAGGACTCACCTCCTTCCCTTTTTTGTTTCTGGTTGTTCCTTATTATCACCAGAACCATGGTATTTATCTATTTCTTCGTTAACTATTTTCCTCAATCCCATTGTCATCAGATTCATCACTATTCTTCTTCTCAATGGTTACCTTGCGATTGGGATATGTTACAAGGTCGTTGGGTCGTCTGGTTGGACGTACAACGAGAGTATTTATTTTTACAGAAGATTCAGATGCAGTGGTTTCTTTAGAAGACACATATGGGCTTAATTGGATGGGCTTAGATGGCATTGGGGCTAGAGCTGTAATTGTCTGTTGTCTCAACTTTGATGCACTAGTTGTCTAGTGGTTGTAGAAAGTTCTCCCTTGCTAGTCCTTCATTTGTTTCCTTTTGTCATTGCCATTGTTGTTTGTAGAATTGAGCTCAAGGAAATAAAGTGCATAGAGGGATATAAAAGAATGTTATGGAAGGATATATGATTGTGCCATAAGTGTGTGAATCAAAGAAGGAAAAATTTCAAAGCTTATAGCAATTGTATATAGGTAACTACAAATAAGCACGTGTATGATGGATTTATTCAATCTTCCCATATACCATGTATATTTAATTTCCAAATTGTGAAAATCAATATCTCTATATTTCATGCAGGTAAGATTTAACTATCCGTTTAGACTCTTGATCTCAAATAATGTGAAAATGACCACCCATGTCAATCACACAAAAGTTAGTGAAATTTTTAAAATTGAGCCAATCATATTATTTTTGAGAAAATTTGACATTAAATCAATTTCAAAATCAGTTCAACATTATTGAATATTAAAAAAAATCTTCCAATCAGATGTCTTCACATATATAGATTCAATTAATTTTTTAGAATATGATGTGAATATGTGATAGAACAATCTAGATCATCGACAACAAGAAGCCAACTGGCACCCAATCCTCATCTGAATAACCACCATCTACTAGAATGATATCCTACCAGAGTCTCTAGTAGAAGAATGAAACAGTGGAAGGCAAAATGGAGCTCCACAGTAATCGATACGAGTCCTGATTCTGGCGAATTGAATAGACTATCAGCTATGTTGAACTAATAGTGAAGCTACCATCCGATGTATCCCGCCAAACAATGTGATCTAGGGCATCTATACATAAAGGTATAACCCTTATCTGCTCCGTCATAAAAGATGGAAGCGCCTATAATAATCATCCAAAGTCCTACCTAGTACTTTCAAAGTAATCCTGCACTCTCTCGGATATGTGGTGCTTGTGTGAAAACAAGGACGCTAGTGTAGTATCACCCATCCAACAATAGTACCAGAAGAACATGTGTCCCACGCCAAGATGCCATGCAATGTATGGCTCAGTTTGTGACACAACTCTCTT
Organism: Fraxinus cuspidata; assembly: GCA_903798385.1. Classification (NCBI taxonomy): domain Eukaryota; kingdom Viridiplantae; phylum Streptophyta; class Magnoliopsida; order Lamiales; family Oleaceae; genus Fraxinus; species Fraxinus cuspidata. The sequence continues at coordinate 7,479 of CAIGRP010119738.1, forward strand.
TTGCCTCTTCCTTGTTGGAGAAACCGAGTAGGGAATCGCTGCAAGTGATGGATGTGTCTTCATACAATATTTCCCCAGTAAGAACTGAGCCGAAAGAGAACTCTGAGATCAAAACAACTTCCAAAACTTCATAGAAAAAGTGTCCACCACATTCTATAGTCTCCTGAAACCTAGTCCCCCCTCATCTGTTAGAAGACAAATCTCCTTCCAACTTCTCTAATGTAGTCGGCGTGCCTATTTCTTAGAATCCCATAAGAACCCTAGGAAAGATGCTCTCCAACTTTTTCAGTACAACTTTGGGAGGTCGCATAATCTGAAATAGATAAAGTGGTAGAGAGGAAAGTACCAATCTCAACAAAGTAATCCCATCCCAGGTGATAATAGTCGAGAAGCCCAGCCTGAAATTCTGCTCCTAACCTTTATGATGAGGTCATCATATATAAAAATCCTCTTGGCCCCCCTAAACAAGGAGACCACCAAATAAGTGAAAGGCTACCGCGAATGAGTAAATCCAATAAAAAACACAAGTATCTTGATCTGAATATCTGATGCCTATCTAGGTAGAATAAGTCCACTCTTGTCTCTTCGCCAACTGGCCAGAGACTCCCTCCCAATGCTTTAAACAGTCGAAGACATTCTTGATAGACTGTTTCTAACCATTGGCGAATATGATCACGTCATCAGCAAATGAAAGATGTGAGACAAGTATACTACCTCCGTATCGATATCGCATACTAGGATATGCTTGAAACCTCTAAGTGAGAAGGTAATAGAAATAGTCTGAAGCAATAATGAACAAGGAAGGTGAGATGGGATCACCTTATCAGAGCCTACGTGATGGCGAAAGAAAGCACAGGGATGGCCATTCAAAATAACTAAGAACTGACACTCCAATATGCACCATTTGATCCTGTCAATCCACAACTGATCAAATGCAACGCCTCCAATGAAAAATAAATTAAACCCCCATCCTTGCGGTTGTATGCCTTAGCCATGTCAAGCTTGAGCATATCATCCCCCCTTGTACTTTATCATCTAAAGTGTAGAGGAGTTCCTGAGACAATAACACATTATCCCCTATTAGGCGACCAGGAATAAAACAACTCTGCTGAAGAGATATAATACGGGGCAGCATTGAACTCAATCTAGTGTTCAACAGCTTAGCAGCTTATTGAACACTGTACAAAGGTTGATAAGGTTTAGACATCCGCACTGTAGACATCCTCATGTATGATATCCCAACAATGTTGGAAGAACAACGATGAGAATCCATCTGGGCCTACAACACTGTCAGCATCAATACTGAATACCGCATCTCGTGCCTCATGAATCATAAGAAGACGGTTAAATGTCATATTATCTGCCTGCTTAACCAGTCTGGGTATGATGTCTGGTGAATAGATCCAAGGGTTGTGAAGGAGCAGATCAACTTTGGACATAAATACTTTTAACATATATAATCGATGCATATTTTTGGCAAGATCTATTATTTAATTAAATTAATAAATTAAATAATAGAATCCGTAGATTCAAGTCTTGATGATTTGTTAATCACAAGAAGTTGTGATTGTGAGATACAAATTATATATGACTGAATCGTAAATCGTCCGTGGTCGTATGTGTTAAGAAATATGATTATTTTATTTTATTGTTTATTAAGGGTAGAATAGTCTTTTCAACTTATTTTATTTAGCCTATATATAGTCTCTTTGTATCTAGGTTAAATCATCTTTTGTATTTCAATTGCATTATGGAGAATTAGTGAAATCCTAGTTCTCTCCCTTTTTTTCTNAAGCTAAATTGTGGTCACACTTGAATGAACACGTGTATAACAAAACAAAACATTGGAGACTCGCTGAGAGATTCCACATGGATAACTATCTGAGTGTTAGTGGTTAATCTCTAACGTTCGGTAGTGGAATTAGTCCTTTGATTTAAGGTCATCATAGTGCCTTATATGAGGACAATCATACTTTGGTGGTGTGGGATGTTGCTCTACCAAGGGTCGCTAATACAACATCGTTCGTGTATGTGAAGAATTATATGAAGGTTATGAATGATCGATAGATGATTCGTCACTCTTAGATAGTAAGAGAATATAATCTACATTTTATTCAGTTAAGTTGATAATGAAATCCTTGGCCGAGGTGAACTCATAAGTCGAAAAGGATTTTTTGACTTACATTTACTTAACAATAGGATAAAAGATATGATTGATAATTGAGATTGACACATATCCATATCTCGTAATTGATCGGATCATATTGACGAAATGATTATAGTTTCATGGTAAACGAACAAGTTTGGTTTTGTCATACCACGCGACATTTCCCGTCACATGTATTGCCTTGAGACGTTGCTAGATGTCAATCTGGGACGACGAATGTGAAGTAGTGATAAATTAAAAAGGGATATTTTAATTTATCGACTTTGATTAGATCAAAATAATGTTCACATAGTTAGGCATCATGATTGGGAACCAAATGGATCACACACAAGAGAGAACCAAAAGAATGAGATTTACCAATTAATTAATTGACAAGTGTTGGATAATTAATTAATTGGGTTGCTATTAATAGTCTTGAATTAAATAATTGGAATAATTAATTTAAGGACCAAATTTAATTAATTTGATTAACTAAGTTCTGGACCGAGTTAAGTTTAAGAGACGGCCAAACCTACTTGGACTTATATGAATAGGCTGCTAGGGTTTGAATGTAGAGAAATTATTCATTATTCTTGCTAGCACAAGAAAAGAAAACCCTAGTCGTCATTCTTGTTATATGTGTGGATCACCATTGGAGGTTGGACAATTGGA
>CAIGRP010119745.1:0-11410 GCA_903798385.1 Fraxinus cuspidata
CCCTCTTTCGAAAAGAGAAAAAGATGATACCCATTTTTGTCAATGTTGGGCCAGGACTTAGTAAACGCCCGGACTATTACTTGATCCTCTACGAATTGGGCCTGTGCTGATTTGCCTCTACGGGCCACGTGCAGTTATACTGTTAGACGGACAAGTGATATTTGAAATTTCAATGATGAAATGTGAATGCAATTTGTCTTCTTCTACTCAAGGATTAATAAAGCGAAATAATTACTACATAACTATGTGCAGTTCTTTGACCGATGAAGAGAATAAATTCATGAGGTCATTCAGTCTTCCTGTCCTATCACATATCAGTGTGGGCCTCCTCTGTCATTCTTTTGGTAGGAGGAATGTTATATGAATCCAAATACCACTACGGCCTGCGTAGTTACCATGTAAAATATGANAGCGAAATAATTACTACATAACTATGTGCAGTTCTTTGACCGATGAAGAGAATAAATTCATGAGGTCATTCAGTCTTCCTGTCCTATCACATATCAGTGTGGGCCTCGTCTGTCATTCTTTTGGTAGGAGGAATGTTATATGAATCCAAATACCACTACGGCCTGCGTAGTTACCATGTAAAATATGACCAATTATGCCTTGCATTCTTGTTTATATTAAATTTGACATTCTAATACATGACATTTATTATATTCATTGATTTTTACGACACAATTTTTGACACAGAGAGAGATCAACAACAACGTACATATAGCTTAATTCAAATATGACATGGGCAAAAGGTAAAGAATTAAGCTATATATACATTTCATGTTAACATTCTTCCGTGTCAAATTCTGATCAGTGATAAGAAAGATTTTTTAGAAATCAATGGAGATGAAAGATTCCATGTATTAGAATGTCAAATTTAATGTCAAGCAGAATATTCATATAACATGATTGAAAGGTAAATGCCCCAAGTCTCAATAGTTTTTTATTTTTTTAACTAGGCTTGCTCTTACAGTCCTCGAGGTTACAAAAAATTACTCAGGGGTAGATTCTATCAAGCAGTAACTAAAATCACATTAATCACCTTTCTTGTTTCTGAATTTGTACTTCTCAATGTAGATATTGGCAATGTTTATGATCACAGGACACTGTACCCCTAATTAATTAACTATTGGCATGGTGGGCTTATGAACCCCGAGCTCTTTAATTATAAGCGGGTCTATTCCAATAAATGTCAGTGCACATGCCACCTTTGGCCAGAAACACGATCTATTGTATTTTCTGCTGGAAGGATATTGTCCATTTTAGCTTTTGTCAGTAGGACTTCCCATCATAGGTGAGCTGAAGTAGGACCATAACAATTTAAATTTAGAACCACCAATTTTTCATCTACTTTATGTTAAAGATCTAAGGATCCTAGAAATCCAAAATTTGTCCAATGAAACCTTCATTTTTGCCTGAACTAATAGATATTATGAGTGATTTTAGGTGCATAACTTAGGAGGATCTAAAGGGACGTATATACCAGTGTTTTAAAAATCGGATTGACCTAATCAATTCAACCAATCGACCATTTCTCTTTTTCAGGGCAATGGACAGATTGATTTTTAAAAACTACATACTTCATCTTTTGATGTGAATGACAAAATTTAAGATGAGTTTGATTAATAAACGAGGTACAGGTTACTATCAAACTCTCCACTAGACATAAGTGATTCTTAAAAAAAAAATGAGTTTCAGAGAATAGAGAAGGTTAGGGCATAGTCCAAACTTTCGACTTCTGCTTTGTGACATTGCGTTAGACGTGTCCATGTTAGATTCTATAATTTTGTTCGATATTTTCAAAAAAATTTATGAACATAAACTCTTATTTTCATATTTCTTATAAGAGAAAAATAAGTTTCTTAATTGTGCTTCTAAATATTTTAGCGAAAATTGTAGAGATTTGAAGTTTCATCTTAAATGTTAACTTTATTAAGATGAGTAGTTTAAATTCTTATAAATATATTTTTCATCTTTATTCGATATGAGATTTTTATCCCTTAACATGTCCCCACAAGATGGTGGCTCGTTTGAATAAACCAATTTTGAAAATCGTGTGCTCTTTTTTTAGTCTTAATCAAATTGAAACCAATCTTGAAATTCATGTGCTCTTTTTTTAGTCTTAATCGAATTGAATTACTCATTAGAGTTTAATGAGCTCTGATACCATGTTAAGACTTGATTTCATCTTAAAATGTCAACCTTGTTAAGATGAATAATCCAAATTCTTATATGTTCGTCTATATTTTAGTATTTAACCAATATGAGATTTATCTCTTAGCATGCTCATGCAAGATTGAGGCTCATTTAAACAAATCAATTTTGAAATTCGCGTGCTCATTTATTTGACAAATTGCTTGTTGGAGCTTAACAGACCCTAATACCATATTAAGACTTAAAATTTCATCTTAAAAGTTAACCTTGTTAAGATTTGGGGTAGTCCAAGCACTTATAAGTTGATTCATATTTTCATCTCTAAATATGCCCCTACAAGATGCAGACCAATTTTAAAATTCGTTTGCTCTTTTTTTTTTTTTTATAATTTTAATCGAATCAAATTGCTCGTTAAAGTTTAACTGGCTCTAATACCATGTAGAGATTTGTGGCTGCATCTCAAAAAATCAATCTTATTAAGAAAAATAAATAAAATTCTTATAAATTGATCTATATTTTTCATCTTTATTCTTGTGAAATTTTTATCCCTTTAACAAAAATGTTTTCTCACTACAAAACGAAGGTTAAAGCAAAACCCATAAAACAAATAATAAGAAAAATGGAAATTAGACGGCACCTGGCCCTGTGTGGAGAGAGAATCATAGAATGAATTGTTGACTGTATTATTGTGCAAGCACAAACTGTACCTTACATACATTTGATTGAAAAGGGAAAAGAGTGTGAGAGAGGGGTCTAGGGACCCAAGAAAAAGATAAGTTGCCGCGTAAAGGGGGAAAATTGTAGGGACTCTTTCTACAATCAACTAATATACGGAAATTTTAATTATACGCATAGGTTTAGGCATCATATTAATAATATTATTAGTCTATATTGACGTTCAAATCTCATTCATATGATAGTGGAGTTCACCCTTTACGATCTCGTAATCAATTGTACTCTTCTTTTTATGATCACCGAATGTAAAGTGTGGATTTTATCGTCATCTAAATTAGTGTTGAATTCGAATATGCTATTCACATCTCCTTGTTCCCTTGATCATCTCATCGATCAAATTGACACATTAGTAAAAAATTGACACACTAATCAATTTCTAAAAAAACAAAAATAATAATTTGTCCCAATAACTACCCCCACGCCCTTTGCTCCATAAATTAGCCTTTTCCTCATATATATGCAAAGAAAATGAGCCACCTAATAAATAATATGCTATCATCAAAGAAGAGAAAGTTGAGTTTAAGTTATTAAAGTTGTGCGTACGTCAAGCTTCCGATCATAACATGATATGATTGTTAGACAATACAGATAAACGTCAATAAATATTTACACTTATGGTATAGAAGAAGTAAATTACGTGACAAGAAAGTTCTCTCTATACAGGTTCTTAGACGAGACTTTCAATTAAAACATGAAAACATCGATAAGTAAGATGTAGATGTATAGTGTAGGTTTCATTTTCCCCTCATTTATTTGGGTGTTGGTGGGGATTGATCAAGTCTTAATCATCGTATGTGTGTGAGAGAAACAAAAGTGATTGGGGCAAGCAACAACAAAATGAAGAATAATAAGAGATAGCCAGCCCGATGATCGAGGGGATATACAGTAGTTTGACGGCGACAATATTATCTGCCCGGACTGCCCGGCCACCACCAATTTCACGTCAATTTCTGCCCCTACCACCCACAGTAATAATTATTAATTACTGTGTTATTTTTATCAATATAATTTATATTTACCGATTAAAAAAATGAATAATAATGTATAAAAAGTCAGTGATCCAGGGAGCCTCAGGTTGCATTTTCTGCTCCTGATGAAAAATCTAGCGGACTGCACGCGCGGTCAGGTTTGGTACGTACGTATCTCTTGGTCTTGGCTATTTTGTTACAAAAGTAGTGCATATGCAAAGCAATTATATATTACATTCGATGGTAACATATGGGAAAAAGGCCAGTGCGAGGGACCACAAACATATATAAGTACCCAATCCTATCCTCTCTTATAATTAGAAACGCGTTTCCGAAGTGTTTACAATGTCTTTTAAGTCCCTCAAATTGTATGAGTAAAAGTGAAATTAAGAGTCACCCCAAAGGCCGAGTTGGTGGAGCAGGTGAACGCTGAGATCGAATGTCACGAGTTCGAATCCTTGCCAACACTTCCTCGGGCTTGCCTAGTGCGATTTATCTCTCCTGTGTGGTTTGCAACCTACTACACATGGAGCGATGTTTACTTGGTGCGCACTCAAGTGTAGCGGCTGTGGGTTCCTACGTCAAAAAAAGTGAAATTAAGAGTCACTCAATTCTAGAGCATATTAATATAGAGTCATTGTCTCACTGATACAAGAAGATGGAGAGAACCATTTATTATTTTATATGAACCGTTTGTTTACACTCAACTCTAGTCAAACGTAGGCTAAGAGTCGCTAACAATAGAGAGAATCATTTTTAATTTTATATGAACCGTTTATTAATTTTCATGCTAATACAGAAAAGATGTAATCATTTATTTCTAAAGTTGCAATCAAGTCACATATCACCTATGGTCGAAGCCAAAAATTCAACTCAAATATTATTCGTTTGAGCCTTACGTCCAAGAGCCTCTCCCGAGCCTAAGCGGATATAATGATGAGTCAGCATTCAACAAATTAATTTGCATTCTCTATGTTAATTTTTCTTGACCGGCTTAGGTACATATGAATGACTAGAAAGTGGGTGGGTATTACATTCTGTTTATATGTCAAATAAAAGTTTGAAAGCATATGTAAGAACACAAAAGTTTTCTAATTATTTCATTAATTTATAATTTTACTGGGGGTCTTCTTAATTTGTCCCTATCCGCAGCCGATTCACACAATTAATAGTATAAAAAAAAACCACGAGAATCGTAGGGGGCTAACATGTTAAAACTAACGAGTTAAATTTCTTCTTATTCTTAACATAATTTTTGTTAAAAAATATGATTATTTTATTTTATTGTTTATTAAGGGTATAATAGTCTTTTCAACTTCTATTATGGAGAATTAATGAAACTCTAGCTTCCTCTTTTTTCTTCTTTGTTTTTCTTTAAATTGTTTAACAATTTTATCATATTGATTGTGTAACTTACGTTTCATAATTGTACAAATCTCCTTTTTATAAATTAATTGACATGACCGGTTCCAATTGTATACCGTCTCGACTTGTCCATGATGGACTTTGGTAGAGATCGATGAAATAAATTATAATGCATAAGAAGAAGATATAATTGGATAACTAATCAATATAACAACATTCTAACGGTACCTTAATTCTACATAATTGTAAAAACATATCTTTGAATAGGAAAATTGCATTAATAGTCCCCAATTATTGCCCGAATTACAAGTGGGTCCCCTATCATTATGGAGAATTAATGAAACTCTAGCTTCCTCCTTTTTCTTCTTTGTTTTTCTTTAAATTGTTTAACAATTTTATCATATTGATTGTGTAACTTACGTTTCATATTTGTACAAATCTCCTTTTTATAAATTAATTGACATGACCGGTTCCAATTGTATACCGTCTCGACTTGTCCATGATGGACTTTGGTAGAGATCGATGAAATAAATTATAATGCATAAGAAAAAGATATAATTGGATAACTAATCAATATAACAACATTCTAACGGTACCTTAATTCTACATAATTGTAAAAACATATCTTTCAATAGGAAAATTGCATTAATAGTCCCCAATTATTGACCGAATTACAAGTGGGTCCCCTATCTTTATAAAAGAGCAAGTTGATCATATTCCTTATGAGAAGAAATTAATTAGAAAACTCTGTTGTTTATCCTATCCACCAATTTAACCTTGCATGCATGTTAAGTGACTTGTCGGCCTGTCGGGCCTTAGCTTCCGAAGGTAAAATCTAGCAGTAAAAATCTGCTCATTTACTCCCATTTTTGGATTGGAGGAAAAGCATTTATGCATTGGAAACAATTAAATATTCTCTCTTTTTCATATTCCATCTTATCCAAACCAAAATTTTCCTTCGACTCCCCCCCCCCACCCCCTCCCCTCCCCTCAACAAATTTTCCACCTAATTCTTTGTGGGTCCAAAACATGAAAACTCCAAAAAATCACTCTAATAGAATGATAATAAGGATCATTGATTGAGTCAAGCACACCCACAATTAATTAAAAGCTTAACTAATAAAAACAAAAGACACATACGTGTGAATAATAATTAGCATATGTACCAAATGACCCCATCGTGCTGCACAAGATGACATCGGTAATCATCCATCTTCATTATACATTCTTCTATAGTGCATTTGACTAAGCTTAACAATATTTACTTATAAGAAAATGAGTAAAAATTAATTTAATAATTTGTGTTGGTTAAATATAAGAATAGTTAAGTGATTAACCATACATTCTCTTGGTATCCTTTTGATAGAACTTGTGTTTTCGCTTCTTGTAGTATGATCTCATGATAAAGTTATTTTCAGTTAACTTCTCTAAAATTTCTTATAGTCAGATAAATTACTTTTAAAAATTTATTCAATTACGTTCATAAATAGCTTCTTAATCTAGTAATCAATTTTTGACTTTTCAAAAATTCTGCTACACGAGCTCGTAGTGTTGGCTAAGAGGGGCCAAATCGAAGGCATAAGTTTTGGGCAGAGTGGAATTGTAGTTGGGGTTGGTGGGATAATAGACTTTACACGTATTTCCAAGTGATAAGCCATTGTCATGAACTTGTAATCATTGTTTTCCAAAGCAGAGATTATTCTTTTGCAAATCTTGATTGCTATTATCATTAATATTCCCAGCTCTTCTTCCCACTTCCAACTGAAATTTCTTGTTTAGTACAATGGGAATCTATGTAGTAATATAATATTAAGAAATGCACATTTCTATTCAAACTTTCAAATTTGTGAGTTTTTGAATAGCCCACCGAGAACTTGTATTCAAATTGCTTTATATTCATATTATTCTAACAATGTGTAGCACGTTCTAGGTCTTATATAGTAGTAAAGTAGATCGGTCTAAATTAGCATAGGAAAATTCTTGATAATTTAATATTTTGCAGGTCTTTCGATTTTATTTAAAACATTTCAATTAGGATTTGCTTCCTAATAGAACCCAAAAATAAACACTAATTTCCAAATTTAAGACCAATTTTTTTTTGAAAGAAGACAAAGTGGCTTGTCCTTCTAGTGGCCTCTATCGTGTTTCTATTTATTCATTATCATACCCGAAATCTTCTGTTCCTCTATCGTCATAAAATTTTAGCTATACAAATCCAAGGAATGTCCTCAGTGTCATCTCTCTCTCTCTCTGATAGATCATCACGCATAAACGTACAACTACAAACCCTACTTTCTTTTGCTTTTCCACTAAAAAAGACTAATCCATCTATTCTTTTTCTTGTTTTTGGATTGTTAGATCAACAAGGACGAGAAAAAGATGATACAGGAGCTGTTGGGTGGGAGTAATGTTGGCTTAACAGGAGGGGAAAGACCTAAACGTTCCACCACTAATGGAGTTTTTGATGGCTCGCCTTCACCCTCACCGTCTCTTTCTCCATCTTCTTCCACCACTGCCACTGCCGCCACCACTGAGAGCCTGAGATGCCCTCGATGCGATTCTTCCAACACAAAGTTCTGTTACTACAACAACTACAACCTCACACAGCCGCGCCATTTCTGCAAGACTTGCCGGCGCTACTGGACTAAAGGAGGTGCCCTTCGCAATGTCCCCATCGGAGGGGGATGTCGGAAAAACAAGAATATTACCATAATCAACTCTGTTGGAAAATCAAGTGCCGGAAAGTTGAAAACAGTTTCATCAGAAACAGGAAAAACATGTTTTCTTAGTGGTTTCGAACAACATGCTGATCTTTCCACAAACCCTATTGTATGGTCCTCCCCTCAAAATTCTCATTTGTTGTCTTTACTGAGATCACACCAAATTTCCAGCCCTAACCCTGTCACGATTAATCCTATCACCGTGAAGGAGGAAGGTGGTTTTTATGGGTCCCACATGAGTTTTGAATCATCTTTACCCAATGGTGGTTTAAATTCTCGGACCCTAGGGATAGATCCAGTTAGCCAGATGATTACCTCCACTTGGCTTCCCAGTTCTTTTTGGAGCAACAATCAGCAACAGAATCAAGCGAGTAACGGAATTATACTGGAAGAAGTTCAAAATACTGGGCTCCAAGAACTTTATCAGAGGCTTAGATCATCAAAATACTGTTATCCAGAACATGCCCCAGTAATTCTTGGAAATGTATCTTCTGCACCATCAATGGCTTCTTCCACCATTTTAGAGTCAGCTCCAGTAGCTGGAGATGAATTGGGTTTCTGGAATACCTGTCTTCCTGGGCCAACTGATCTAGCCACAACAAATGGTGCATACCCTTAATTAGGACCCCTTAGTTACCTAAAATATTTCTCTCCTCTTTCATTTTACTAATCAAGAAACTAGGGTTTGGGGTTTCTTCATGGAGGTCATTTGGGATGTGGTATATGAATACTAATGTAGCTAGCATCATCTTTAGAGTGTTTAATTATGGTGTGTTTTTCTCCCTAATATTTCGTTTATGTATGTCTTTTTTTATTAAAGAATCCTGGCGATCCTTAATATTAGTTTTGTTGCAGAATCCTTTCACACCATGCCCATAATTGCAATGTTTTTCTTAACTAAGAAGATCGATTCACTTATAACAGAGAAGATTCGGACAAAACTCTAGTTATCTAATTAGTGAGTAATATACATATTCAAGTGTTGTTTAAAAAATAAATTAAATTTCCAACGTGGAAGAATCTATGTGTCTTGGTATACTCAAAGATGTTTTCCAGTCTGAGAGTCTGAGTGCTTAATTCAGAAACATGGCGAGTTAAGCACGCTGGTGGGGTGCAGCTTTGACAGATGAAGTGGACATGTAGATTCTTTAATTTGTTTCTTTATGAATATTGAAAAAGTGATGAATTGGATGAAGTGTTGAAGCAGGCTTGTGGGACGAGTTTTCTAAAACCAGCCATTTGATTCTCACAGTTGGAAGGATCCCATTCCACCTGCACCCCTAAGTCAGTGAAACTTGCTCTTCTACAACACTTTTTACCATGTATAAATAATATTCCCTGTCAGAATTAATTTACACAAAAATGTATAGTTTAATGTCTCTATATGTTGCTATCTTCTATTTAGCTTTTGAAAATAGAAATTGTCTAAAAAATACATGATATTTCCCATATAGTGATTTGATATGAAAAATGAAGTGAAAACTCGTGCATTACTACTAACCACGAACAATAGTTGGTTTGCTTTCACTATTTTCGTCAATTTTTTTTTTTTTTCAAATAGAGCAATGATAAGAAGATTAGCCAAACAAATTCATCCACCCTTCCATCCGCTTAATGATAAAGGTGTTTCACATGACACTCATCTAGGTTGTAAAATCTACTTAAGATTTGATTATTTGTACACAATTTTTTGCTCTTTAGTTTGTATTACTATTTTTATAGGGAAAGCCTCAACTTGGATGTGAATTGAGCATAAAGGAGAATATGATTGTAGCAAAAATGATAGAATTGAAGAGGTGCCGGGAAGTTTGAACTTCATTGAAAGCACTGAAAGTGCAATTTGGATGAATTCACAACTTTTCGCATCAAATTCTATTTTGGAGACCGAAGTCAAAAAAATAGAAGTTGAAGGACCGAAATGAAAGCGTTTAAAAGATGAAGTATCATTTCGGAAGTAAGTAGAATTGGTAGGACCTAATTGGAACTATTTCAAGTTGAAGGGAGGACCAAAAGTGTAAGAGAAGTAGAAAACCCATTCTAAGGTACTAGACCTGACAAACACAATGGATCGTGGACCAAACGTGCAAGATTTATAGATGAAGGACCTGAGATGCAATTTCTGGCCGCCTGGGCCGCAGCTGGACGGCCCATGGGCGAATCTTGCACGGGCCCTCTCTGGTTATTGAAGTTTAGCGTTTGCTCCTAAGGCTCGACATTTGATGCCCCTTTTCAGATGCGATTTGGAAACTTCATTTTTAGAATTTTTGTCTATCCATGCACAATTTTAAGTCTTATTGGGAACTTTATAAATTAGAAAATCCTCATAATATTTTCTTTATTTTTTTTACTGTATAAACTCTCATGATATTTCTATATTTTTTTATAGAAATTAAAACTATGTCAGAGTAAGGGTATCATAGAAAACTAGAATCCTTGAGTAAGGGCCTCAGCTCACACATGCACCAGTTGTGTGAAGAATGTGGAAGTAGTCCGAAGCGAGAAATCACCAAGAGCGAAGAGTGAACTTAAGAACACGTTGATTCTAAGAATATGGTAAATTTAGAAATAATATAATCGTTAATTCGTACAAAATATTGAATATTTGATCACACGAAGAGTGAATTCAAGAACGCAATGATTCGAAGAATATGATAAATTTAGAAATCATATAATGGTTGATTCGTATCAAATATTGAATTTGATCAACAAATTTATTCATTTAACACGGAAATACAGACAATTGGATTGAAGAATTTAAGAAATCTCACAATTTTATCATATTAATAAAAACCTTTCCAAAAAAATAAAAATAAAAATGTTCGCGGATAATATACACAACCTAATACCAAGTCTAATTAAAATTGAAACATCAGTCCCCCAACTCTCCTAAAATAATAAATAGGTCTCAACTAATTAAATAAGCACCAAATGATAGAATAAAGCATTATCCCGCGCGCGGCCTCGAACAACTTTTACATCTCTTTTAATTACATTATTCTTCTCGTGTTGGGAAAACTTCGCTCTCAAACCTTACATCGTATCTTCATTAGACACAATAGTAACATTTCATTTGATAGATTTACAGATAAAATGAAAACTTCATCAAGAAGAACTACATACTTCCAAACTTATATTCAATACGATCTAGAATATCTTGATTATAAATGAACTTAAAATAGCTCTTGTAGCAAAATGGACCTTCAATTAATGGAATCCGGGCTCACTCTACCAATGTCGACCTTATCAAACACCTCCAATCAACGACCCAAAACCACACGACTTCTTCACTTCAGTGGCTAACAATTGCACCCACAAAGGACGCAATAATGATAGGGATGTCAACGGTTCGGTTCGAGGTTGGTTCGGCCAAAACCATAACCGCACCACCAAAGTTTTTGCCATACCATAACAGCACCATAACCACATAAGTCAGCTCGGTTCGGTTCGATTCGCTTAATAACCACGAAA
>CAIGRP010119746.1:0-22837 GCA_903798385.1 Fraxinus cuspidata
CGTTATTTCCATGACACTTAGTACCCAATAGTCAAAAAGTAGTAATAATGGATCACTTGATTGACTAAATTCTTATGATAGCATTACACATTTTAACATATATACCATGTGTGGCCCCACAATTTTTCCAACAACACTGCCTCTGCACGAGAAGTCCCGTCCATCCGTTGAAAGCTGGTTTTCCAAAGTAGTAGTTGCCTTATTTAAGTCTATGGTGTATACTTTCATTTTGTATCACTAGTGAAAGAAATGACACTCCCACATCTCAAGGGTAGATATGAATTCATCAATTTTTCACTCAACTAAAAGCAATGAATTTCCAATTCTAATGGTGATACATCACCGTTTTATCACAAATATTTTTATGCCCTGATTTTGGGATATATTCAATTTATACAAATCATTATTTGTTAATGTGATTCTCTTCCACTCTTAGAAGAGTAAACGACACCACTATCTTTTGGGCAATTTATATACCTCAAAATTCTTGAAACTTCGAGTTTCTCTATCTCCTGCCCTATCTTGCCCACTGATGAGGTGGTAAGATGTGTCGGTAGGCAAGATATCTCGTGCGACTATTTTTCAAAATAAGCCACATATATTGTTACCCTTTACTTGGTAATAATAATATAATTTCACCATGAAACCGTCTCTTGATATCTTTCTTTTTATTTTGATAGACACTTCTAAAATTGGTTAACAATATAAAGATTCCCTTAACAAAAGTGTTTAAATGCTAAACCAAGACAGAATTGAACAAACATTTAAAATTTTGGGCGCTTAACCAGTAAATAAAATTGAAAAGACATCAGTTAATTATAAAAATCACTTAATGGATTATAATGAATTTTCAAAGTGCACAAAAGTTGCAGTCGAATTCAGAATGACTGATTACTTACTTATCCAGCTCACGTACATATATTATAAGGGCAATAATTATAATGTTCGAACTGATGTTTTTAGTTGTATTTGAGGATATCCGTTTGTTATACAAACTAAAGTTGCAGAAATCTCTTCCCTAAGATCTTGATCAAGTCATATCGCCGAAGAAAACTGCAGGTAAAAGACTAAAAACATTCAGAGTTGGATTTAAACTTATAATTATTGCATGTATAAGGATTTGAATTGTACTTTGATTTTGATCTTCTGGAGTTGGCTTGATTTTGATGTTCTTGGAAAACTTGGACCTGAGAGATTTTTTTCTCATCCTCCCGGCTTTGAATTTTTTTTTTTTTAAAGAAAGTCACAAACTATCTCATCAAAATTCTTTTTGAATCAATTATAAAGTTGCAAACATGTGTGCTGTGAAAATTTGGATATGAACATGAATTCAAATATGCTTCAAATCAAAATTTTAAATATTGTAACACTTTATTTGTCTTTTGCATATGAATTAAGGTGCTAGAATTTAAAAGTGGCATGTTGTGTCACCGATTTAAGAAAATCATAGACCATATCATTTGAAGTCCTTTTGGATAAACTAAAGAGATGCATGTATTTGAGAAAAATTAAATATGAATTTGAGTTCGAATTTTGCTTTACATTATAAAGTAAAATGATGCAACACTTTTTTTTTCTATCTTTTGCATATAAATTAATGTTTTGAAATTTAAAAGTAGCATACTTTGTCACTTATAAAAAAAAATCTCACACTATTTAGTTTGTATTTTTTTTTTTTTTTTGGCGTTCATAGATAAAATTAATATCTTCATTTGCTATGGAAACAAATGAGAACAATATAAAGAATAAAAAAGTGACAACTATCCTTATCTTTTCATATAAGTTAAATTAGCCAACAAATTTTTGCGAATGTCCAGTTAAAATTTTTTAAAAAAAATCGATTTACGTGTAATATTATTTTATTGAAAAATGTGTAATTGAAAATAAGTTTTGAAAAAATAAATTTTCAAAAAAATGGACCTCAAACAACCCCATAATGCTGATAAAAAGTATTATGTCNTTGCGAATGTCCAGTTAAAAATTTTTTAAAAAAATCGATTTACGTGTAATATTATTTTATTGAAAAATGTGTAATTGAAAATAAATTTTGAAAAAATAAATTTTCAAAAAAATGGACCTCAAACAACCCCATAATGCTGATAAAAAGTATTATGTCATTTTTTCATAAAAAAGTGACATCATTTCACTTTTGAGTACAATTACTACTATAAAAATTCTTGGTATTGCTTCTTTAAGTTCTTGCAAGAAACAATAAATTGTTATCGTTAATTCGCAATTACATCAGTAAAATAACTAGTGTATCCTTATCTTTTACATGGGCTAAATTAGGCAACATTTTTTTTGAATTCAAAGCGTAATGTCACTTTTGTTTTAAAAGAAAGAGACGAAAGTAAAAAATAATAACATTACGGTTTAGTTTTAAAATTAATAAAGAAATGCAGTATTTTATACTTTGTGATTACTTTTCACGTGATTTTTCAAAATGGCCTTCCATTTAGGGTTTATAGTATAATTTTCTCGATTTTAATAGACTTAAATGTGCTGAACATTTAAAATTCGACTTAGTCCATTTAAAATATTTTTATGTATACAAATATTTAATGCCATTTACAAACATTTGAATATTTATCGATATCGCTCCTCCAAATAATTCGATTACTTAGACGTGATTTCTTTTAATTCAATATAATTGATGCGATGAATTCTTAGATTTTTGATAATTTGATTTGTTCGATATGATTTCATATGCAGAATGTTTAAGCAATCAACTTGACTTGATATGAAAACTCAAACTGTAATTAATATTATTTCTTTATTTGTCTTATTCCTTCCTTATTTTAATTATTTATCAACTAATTCGCCATTGTTTCCTTATTTGAATTCGCAGTACTGGATTTGCCTGTTCTTATCTACAAATCTGTTGCTAGCCTTTTTTTTTTTTTTCTTTAATCGATCCTTTTTTAACTGATTCGTCTCCTCACTTGTATTTCTTCCCTTTTTCTTATTACTTCCTCTCCTCTCCCCTCCCCTCCCCTCCCTTTAAATAGTGCCCACAAGATAGCAATATTCTCTCTTACTGTCTTTTATTTTCTTCTACGTTTTTCTTTTGTAAATTCTTAAAGCACCCTCCTATGATGGGAATTGAGAGCAAAAGTGTGACTAAATCCACCAAATTGTTACGCACACCTGCCATTGTTTGCTTATCTTGCTATCAGATTTTCCAAGAAAGTAAACACAGAATTCTTGATTCGAATAAAAATATCAAGAGGGTGGAGGAGAATTCAAGAAAGTAATGAAAATTAGATGAAGAAGGTGAGACTCTTAAAGATATTGTTCCATCAACAGTTTTTCGAGTTATAAATTTATTAGAAATTTACAACAAACCCTTTTTTAAGAAAAAGAAATAAACAATTTTGCCTTTTCTTAATGTTAAATAAAAATTTCTTTGTTCATTATTAAATTATATTCTTACGACTTTTAAGATGCCATCGATGTTGATTTCTGTAAAAATCTCTTCACCAACAATTAGGATCAGTTTTTACATTCATTTATGCAATTTAAGATTGTATATAATTTAAAATCGACAGTTGTATTTTGTGTAATTTATTTATCTTTTATATATATATATATATATATATATATATATATATATATAAAGTAATTCCATTTACATGCATTTGAAAATTTAGGTTATTGCTCCGAATAATTTTCTCATTACTTAAGGAAGTTCGAAGCACCAACTCTCAAAAATCATTTATATTTTAAATAGTCGTAAATTCGTTTAATTAATTATCTAAATTCGATTTCTTTTAATTCTTTGTTTTCTATCAATATAATTGGTGCTTGGAATTCTTAGAACGAAAGAACTTTGATCGTTTGATATGTTTTATTTTAATTTGATATGCAGTATGTTTAAGCAATCATCATGACATTATTAAAGTTATTTATTTATTTTTGTATTTCGCCATGGAATTCTTTTATTGTGTCATACGTTTTTCTTTTGTTCTTGAACTAATTCTTGATCACATTCTAAAAGCATTATTTTAACATGGTCTTTATGATTTCGAAGATAATATGAGTTGAATGAAAGAAGACATTTATCGATGACCCATCATCCACGATAGCGAGAAAAAATGTGGTAGTAGACTATTTATTTAAATTTTTGTGTATAGCATCCTCTACCAACATATAATTGTCTTATTTTGATTGGTTGAAATTGTATGGGATCTCATGACTAATGAGGAGGTCAATGATTTTGCTCGGAATATCATTTATCTCTTTATTAGTCATGACATCCCATACTCATTCCCGAAGAAAATAAGGTAGTTATCTAACATCAATTTTGTATTCTAGTAAAGTACTGCATCGTCATATAATGTTGAACTAATTGAGCCTTTCCTTTTTCACATTCAGAATTGTTTATGTTTATGTATTTCTTTTTAAATTGTCTAGTTAATTATGAGGGTGGAGAAATTCTATCAACGAGAAAAAATTTGTTTGAATTGTTAGCGAATAGTATGAAAATAATTTCATGATTCCCGGATGATGACGTATGGGCCTATTAAAGGATGGTGATTGTCGGACAAGATGTCTAGTGCAACTGTGCAAGTGCTAATATTTTCAACAATCATAAAGTTTACTGATTTTTTGGAACACTAACTTTTATATTTGTTACTTCACGTTGATATTTGTGTTTCATTAAAAAATTGTGCACGAAATATTTATTCGTGTACAATTTTAACTCCACCTACATACTGTAGCCGGTCCCAAGCCCGGATGAAAGATAAGGGTTTTCCAAATTTATAATTTTTTACTTTTACACTCTTTTATTTATAAATTTATGTCTTAATTATACTTTTAGTAGCAAAAATACAATCATTGCAAAAAAAAAAAAAGAAATAAAAAAACTTGTGGCTCGCAAGTCAGCTCGGCTTGCCCCCATTGAGGGCGAGCTCATGGGTAGATCATTATTGTGTAAGTATAAACATTAGGTTTCTCAAAAACCCTCTTTAACAAGAACACCCTGAAGGGCATTATAGGAAAATAAACAATAACGAAGTCCCTCTCCTTCACTTGATTTAAAAGCTTAACAACCCACTTCAAATGGCCTAAATCATCATGAGCTTTGTTACTCGTTAAAAATAATTATACATAATTGAGACACGTAGGCATGTGGTGAGATTCCCGCACCCTACGTGGTAATATGGGTGACCCAGTTGTAAGCACAGGGACGACCCATTTCCCAGGGAATTAAACTAAACCGATCTCACTTGAACAGAGGCCCCATTTAAGAGCCAACCGTGACAAGGTGGTGGCAAGATCCACAATAGATCTTATGGTGAGGGGATTGACAAGACAACTCACTGCCACGCCGCCCCTGCATACCTACACAGTAAAATCCCACTTACAAAAACTAGGGCTTACAGACACGAAAGAGGTCCTAGCACT
Source organism: Fraxinus cuspidata (assembly GCA_903798385.1). Classification (NCBI taxonomy): domain Eukaryota; kingdom Viridiplantae; phylum Streptophyta; class Magnoliopsida; order Lamiales; family Oleaceae; genus Fraxinus; species Fraxinus cuspidata. Next base: position 5,410 of record CAIGRP010119746.1, read on the forward strand.
TAATGCCTTGATTGATTGATTAATAATTGTAAAAAGAAGGGCTAGTCGATCTGGCGAGACCACGTGTCATATCATCCAACGGACAAGTATAAAAGCTCATACTTAATGTCATTCAATGGTAATGCAAGTTTAGACTCTCAAGCTTATATTCTTGCTACATATACTTCTCATATCTTTGACCATAAGTCGACCCTTTTGTTGTCGATTGGAGGCTCACGTGCAAAGCCCCCTATACCTCAGATAATTCCCCAGTTGGCTTAACCGTTTAACCAACAACTTGTCCAATGGTGTAGGATTTAGTTTACGTGGACGTGAGAGATTTTGATATCTGTTGACCACATAGTTGATACAATTTTTGGGGTCAACAGATTGACGCCGTCTATGGAAACCTTCGATACCATAACCACAAACATCCTTGTGGTAAAAGCTATCCGAAACCAGGCCTTGGAAAAAGGTTAGGTTCTTGAAGAAAGAACCGCCACGAAGAAGGAACGTTTAGAACACTCATTGCTGATTCAAAATCGGATACTCGCTATGAGTTCCAGCCACCAAGGAACACATGATGGGAACAAGCAATATGAGGCCTCTAAAGAAGAGGTCTTCCGCATAAATGTAAACATACGTCGCCCTCATCACCGCCACAGGCGAGGCTGTACCACTGCACGCCTAGTAAGGGAAGTGGGGGAAATGGCTACAAATATGATAAATATGGCCCAACATAATGCTGCCATACAATAGCTACTCATGCAAATGCAGCAGCAGGCTGGATCACAGGCACCTCGATAGGGGATTTTTCCCTAGGCGGAGGAAAATGTGGCAGCGTACTCTCAAATGCATAACACAGATGACGACCCAGCGGAGAGGGAGGTGGAGATAGATACATCCACCAACTACGTCACAAGTTGACCCTGTGATGATATGCCACGGGAGCTAAACTATCCCCCCGAGTACACTCAAAAGCACGAGCCTCAAAGATCCAGCAGTGTCTTTGATCGGATTGGACCCCCAAGCCTAGAAATAGGTCCCATCAGTTATCCCACGTACAAAGAGGGCAGGAACAGGACCAAAGATACGAGACTCAGAGGATCCCCCTCCGCCTAGAAATAGGCGAGAGAGGAGGGATGAGGTGAACTTAAGAAATCAAGCAGGAACATCACAGCCCCCTCGTTATCAGGCAGAGGAAAAATGATTCTGATGGACCATGGAAGTCATTTGAGTTGGACAATGATGACGAAAGCCTGCCCTTCTCCCAAGAATTGAGGAGTGCTCCGGTCCCTAATCATTTTGTACCTCCAAAGATACCCAAATACGAAGGAAAATGTGATCCGGCGAAGCACCTCAACAATTACAAAACCCACATTTCTTTACGAGGGGCCTCACCAATGCTAAAATGCAGAGCTTTTAACCTCACACTTACAGAATTGGTAGAAATTTGGTACAGTCATGTCCCCGCTAGAAGTATCAGAAGTTGGTCAGACCTCAAGAAGGCCTTTCTGAACCAATACCTATCTAGCAAGGATGGGGAATCTCCCATCCAAAGGCTGCAAGAGATGAGGCAGGAGGCAGGTGAAACCATGAAAAGCTACTTGGCCCATTTTACAGATGAAATGACCTATTGCGAGTAGGTCATTCATAGGGATGTCTTCTCTGCCCTAAGAGGAGGCCTCAACATGAATACCCTTTTTCTGGAAAGACGTGCGAAATAGAAATCCCACTTCTTGCAACGCTTTAGTGGAGATGATGAGGAGTGAAATCGTTAATGAAGAGCTGATAGATCATCGCAATAGAACATCGCTGGGCTTCCTTTACCTCTAAGACGGCGGAGAGGCCCCGTGTCCCACTTAGTGGACCAGCAATAAACCTAGTAGGACACACATAGCCCCCATCTCAAGCCAAGCATTAGCCACAGCCACGCTCAATGTAGTGCCTTCTTTGACATGCAAGAAAAATGGGCCCGAAGCTCAGAGGTGGCCCAATCCATCCAGAGAAAAGGGCAGAGGAAGAAACAGAGAGCCCCAAGATAGGCAATACTGCATATATTATCGGACCAATAGCCATAGTACTGAGAATTGCATATCCAAGCCATATCATGGGGAGCTAGCTGACCTCGACATTGAGGGTAGAAATACTCGTCAAACACGAAGAAATACACCCCAGCCTAGGTAGGAGAAAGAGCCTAGACGATAAGAGGCGAGGCGTCACCGTAGGAATGAATCACCTTGACAGGAACACGAGGAAGATAGAAATAGGATAAGGAGGCAGAGGCCCAAGAGAGAGCCTCCGGCCAATGCTGATAACGCTCCCATCAGAGAGATTAACACTATCATAGGTGGTCCTCACATAGGAGGAGATTCTAAGAACACACTAAAGAACTACGCAAGGAAAGCAAATGACCCATCTATGGCGAGCTACTTGATCAATAACACTGGTCATGGATCTGAGAACACCCCATCAATCACCTTTTCCCCAGTCGACACTGTCAGAGTCCATTACCCGCACTGTGATGCACTGGTGGTATGAGCTGTCATAGCTAGAAATGAGCTGAGACGCATATTGGTAGATAATGGGAGTTCGGTTAATATCCTGTTTGGAACCACTTTCGACAAAATGATGGTGGATCATGAGCTCGTCCCCATGACCGCCCCCTTATACGGCTTTACTGGCGATAGCATCATCACTTCATGGAATTTCTGGTTGTAAACCACCAATCTACCTACCACAGAGTGATAGGACGACCCGCCTTAAAAGAGCTATAGGCTGTAACATCCATACATCATTTATGCACGAAGTTCCCTACCAAAGAAGGAGTTGCCACAGTACGAGGGCATCAGATGGAGTCAAGGGAATGCTACCTTAGCTCCCTAAGAAAATTTGAGCCCCGCAGTATAAACATGGTTCTGATGGATGCTGAAATGATTGACACACCTGAAGAAGGTCCCAAACCTAAACAAGGGGAATACGTCAACATGACGACGCCCTTGAAGAGGAGATCATTGAAGTGGATTTAGACCCCAGATCAAACTCATAGGCAACCCCGAAAGAAGAGCTCGAACCTTTCCCGGTAAGCCCACATGATCCCACAAGAGTATTACAAATAGGAAAGGAGCTTGCATCAGGAGAAAAAACCAGGCTAAAGGACTTCCTGCTTAACAACTTAGACATTTGCGTGGAAACACGAAGATATGGTAGGTATTGACCCCAAAGTTAGTTGCCACCAACTTAATTTGGACTCGAAGTTCACTTCTCACCGGTAAAAAAAGAGAAGCCCGAACCCAGAAAGATACATGGCCCTAAAAGAAGAGGTACAAAAACTCATATCTAATGGGTTCATAAGAGAAACAGTGTACCCAAGGTGGATATCCAACCCCGTCCTGGTAAAGAAACCCAATGGCAAATGGAGGATCTGCACAGAATTCTCCAACCCTCAACCAAGCTTGCCCAAAGGATAGTTTCCCACTTCCAAAGATCGACAAGCTAGTTGATTTCACGACGGGCTATGAACTCTTAAGTTTCATGGATACGTGTTCAAGATACAACTAGATCCCCATGTACCCATTCGACAAGGAAACCACCTCATTCATCACTGATAGGGGCCTCTATTGCAACAAGGTCATGCCGTTTGGCTTGAAAAATGCTAGTGCCACCTATCAACGGCTAGTCAACAAAATATTTTTCGACCTCATAGGAAAAAAAATGGAAGTATATGTCGATGACATGCTTGTAAAGAGTCTCATGTCTGCAGTACACATTGAACACTTGAGAACTACATATAAGATTTTGAGGAAGTACCGGATAAAGCTGAACCCACTGAAATGCGCATTTAGCATCGCATCTGGAAAGTTCTTGGGTTATATGGTCAACTAGTGAGGCATTGAGGCGAACCTTAAGAAAATTAAGGTCCTGTTGGACAAAAATCCCCAAGCAAACCCAGGGAAATACAATGTTTGACAGGGCGCCTCGCAGCAGTAAACCGCTTCATCTCCAAAGCTACGGATAGATGTCTTTCCTTCTTTAAAGTCTTGAAAGGGAAAAGAGGTTCCAATAGATTGAAGAGTGTGAAGAGGCTTTCAAATGACTGAAGAAGCACTTGGGCCAACCCCCCTTTTCTAGAAACCCAAAAAGGGAGAAACGTTGCAACTATGTTTGGCCATAAGTGCCGATGCTGTGAGTTCAGTGCTGGTAAGGGAAGAGGATAACATTCAATTACCTGTTTACTACATAAGTAAGACCCTCATTCCTGCTGAAATGCATTATACTGACATGGAGAAGCTTGCTATGTCCCTTATGATCTCCTCTAGGAAGCTGATACCTTACTTTCAGGTCATAGCATATGCATGTTGACAAACCCTCCCTCAAACTAGTGCGACAGAAGCTAGACGCATCAGGAAGAATGATTAAATGGGCTATGGAGCTAAGCGAATTTGACATTTCATACCAGCCAAGAAGTAACAAATATCAATGTAACAATGGAACCGGAAGCCCCCCCGGCATGAAAATTATTTGTTGATGGATCCACTAGAGAAATAGGACTGAAGGGGTATAAGCTTAATTATGCCGTGAGATTCGATTTTAAAACCTCCAACAACATAATTGAGTATGTGGCGCTCCTAACGGACCTCAGGTTGGCCAAGGGAATGAGGGTAACAAACTTGGCAATTCAGAGTGACTCCCAGCTAGTCGTGAGCCAGGTCAGTGGTAGCTTCGCAACCAAAGATAAAGGTATAGCGCCATACCTAAAGAAGGTTATGGACCTGATTCCATGTTTTGAAAAGTTTGAGTTGATCCAAATCCCAAGAATGGAGAAACTACATGCAGCCGCTTGTCAAAATTGGCTAGCAGCAAAGACTCAGAATTGCTCAAAATCATACTAGTTGAATACCTCCTTAGGCCTTCCACAGCCAGGGTAGAAAATGTGATATGGTTTGAAGGAACCTCACAATGGATACAACCTATTATAGCTTACCTTAAGGACCACATCTTGCCAGAAGACAAAGAAGAGGCTCGCAAGGTCAGGCGTAAGGCCGCCCACTATGTTCTACAAAATGAGGTACTTCACAAAAGAGGTTTCGCATCCCCTCTCCTATGGTGCACTGGGGAAGACGAAGCTGACTATGTCTTACAAGAAATTCATGAAGGAATCTGTGGTAACCACACAGGGAGCCCAGGGTTGGCCCATAAAGTGTTAAGACAAGGGTAATACTCGCAAACCTTGACGAATGATGCAATACAATTCGTGAAAAGGTGCGACAAATGTCAGCGCTTCTCTCCCGTTCAGAGGCAACCATCCCAAGAGCTGACCATGGTATCCAGCCCATGGCCATTTTCCAAATGGGGGGTCGACTTAATAGGACCTATGCCAAAGGATAAATGGAGTGCAAGCTACGCGATTGTCGCCATTGACTACTTCACCAAGTGGGTCGAGGCAAAACCATTGGCTAAAATAACCGAAGCAAACACTTCCAATTTTATATAAAAGAACATCATATGCAGGTTTGAAACCCCCACTCAATCATTACAGACAATGGGTGACAGTTCGACAACAAGAAGGTCAGATACTTATGTGACGAACTGGGTATCGGGAAACACTTCTCCTCTCCTAACCATCCCAGGCAAATGGCCAGTCGAGGTAGTCAACAGGACCATAAAACATCTTTTAAAGAAGACACATGATGCTTCAAAGGGCACGTGGGTTTACGAGCTTCCCCATGTGGTATGGGCTATCTGCACAACCAGTCGAACGGAAGTAGGAGAGACCCCCTTCTCCATAGCGTATAGAGCTGAAGCTATGAGTCCAATTGAAGTGGGTCTTCCTTCACCTCGCCGCTTGTAATTCAACGAGATATCCAGCGATGAGATAAGGAGGTGTAAGCTCGACTTCCTTGAAGAAAGGAGGGACAACTCCCAAGCGAAGCTGGCCTCCTATCAAAGGAAAATGGCAAAGTTCTACAACGCAAGGGTGAGGAAGAAATCATTGAGAAGGGGCGGTCTAGTACTCAGGAGATTTTTTTTTGTCTTCTAAAGAACCAGGTGTCGGTACGTTGGGTCTGAACTGGGAAGGCCCTTACCGTATATAGAACGACATTAGACCAGGGACCTTCTTAATTGAAAATTTGGATGGGAATGTGTAGCCCCACCCCTGGAATGTTGAACACCTGAGAATGTATTATCAGTAAAGGTCCTAACCATTGCTCGTGTACTTCTTATGACTAATGAATATACCTTTTTAATTATGACAAGCTCATATATTAAATATGAAGAAGCTCATACAGCCTTTGATCGATTACAGATAGCTATGGCGAGCCCAAGCATTAGTTCATAAAAATGACAAGCTCATACTTTATGGTTGTTTAATGAAGTGCAATGGTGATGAGCCCATTTATTATTAAATTACTGCTCAAAAAGACAAGCTCATACTTTATGGTTGTTTAATGAAGTTCAATGGTAGCGAGCCCACTTATTGTTAATTTACTAGTTAAAAATGTCAAGTTCATAAGTTATGGTTGTAAAGTGTCGTTAAATCATGGCGAACCCATGTAACACTTCAATGAAAAAAAACACGACGAGCTCGTAAACTATCAAACGTTTGGCAACAAGTTTCAATCATTTGTTTAAATCAATTCAAATTCAATAGAAGGGGAGAAATCATTACACAAGTGTTGCAAGTTCAATACAATGGGAAGGCCTATTCTAAGAAGTTGTGCATCATCCTGCTGAGGCTCTTCCAGGGCCTCAGCCTCCTCCACTGAATCCTCGGCCTCGTCAGCAGGGGTGGACAGCTCAGTAGAAAGGAATCCTCCCTTTATGGCAGCCAAGTCCAAATGAGGATGTAGCTCGGAAAATGTCGCGAACACTTTGTTGTAAGTCACTCCTCGCCAGTATATTCCTAGCCTATCGTACTCTGTAGTTTCATAGAAATGGGCAACATATTCATTCATTACTGCCACCCCTACCCCACTCAACTGCTACTTCAACTCAGCAGCTTCAACAGTCGAATCTTCATTCTTGGCCTTTAGTTCTCCTTTCTCCCTGTTGGCCACCTTCAAAGCCGACGAAGCTATCTTCTGCAAGTTATCAGAATTTTTCACCCGCTTCGTCAGGGCGTTAACCTCTGCCTTGCAGAGGTGGACCTCTTTCTTCAGCTCGTCATTTTCCCTTAAAAGTGCCTCCGCCCTCGATTCGACCTCGACTTGCTTTATTTTGGAGGCCTCAATGGCAGATGACGCCTCAGCCTTAGCTTTACCCGGTGCCGCTTCGACATCTGCGACCTTTTGAAGAAGTTCTCTTTTATGGCCCTGCAACCATCTCATCTCCATTTATACATTCAAAAAGAAACCTTGCGAACGAGTCTGAAGGGCGAGTCTGGCATCCACCTATCCACCGCATCACATGTATCCGTATACAGGGAGTATTTATCTGTCTAATATTTTTGATGGACCCTCGTAGCCCCTTGGACTTCAATAGGGAGCATTTCCATTACCGAGGTGGCTATCTCATCAGCCCTCCCCACCTAAAATGTTTTGGGCTTTACCTTCAGAAGGAACACCTCTGGCATCCCTTTCCCTTTTCCTCTTCACAAAGCTTACTTTCTCCTCAGCAGCCTCCTCCACGTCAACAATTTTTATAGAGGAAATGGGCTCGACAATGATGGGACGCCGAAGTGATTCGCCAATGGTTGTTTAGCATTTTCGATATAACCAACTTCCTCTTAGGAGGCCTCTCCAAAGACTCATACTCTTCCTCTCCCTTTTCTTTTTCCCATTTCTTCTCCGGAGGGGGATGGCGGATTTATCTTAGAGAAGTGAGCCAACTCATCCTACTGGTTCTTAAAAGAAGATGACCCATTTGATGCTTGTAACAAAGAGGGTCAGTCGATCTGGGGAGACCACGTGCCCTATCATCCAACGAACCTTATTCGCCTGACTCAAGTATAAAAGCTCATACTTAATGTCATTCAAGAGTAATGCAAGTTAAGACTCTCAAGCTTATATTTTTTTTACATATACTTATGATATCTTTGACTATAAGCTGACCGTCTTTTGCCGATTGGAGGCTCACATTCAAAGCACCCTACGCCCCAGATAATTTCCCCAGTTGGCTTAACCGTTTAACTAAGGACTTGTCCAAGGGTGTTGGGATTTAGTTTATGCGGACGTGAGAGGTTTTGAGATCTATTGGCCACATAGTTGATACAATTTTTGGGGTCAACAAGCTTTGATAAACTTTCCCATCATAAAATCAAGAAATTTGTTATGGGATTTCAATAAATCAGCTTCTAAGGAAAATAATTTGCGTAAAATGAGTTTACCAAGTTATGGCGATGTAGGAAAAATGAATGTGCGTGTAGTTGTTTGAGTTCTAGCTTAGACAAGGGGCCTCGTTGAAGAAGAAAAGTGAATAGTAAGGGCTTGTTTGGCTTTTGATGGTTTGACCAAGGTTGGGATTAAGTATGGGGAGAAGTGGTTGAGAAGTGAAAGGTCTGGGTTTTGGTGGATGTTGCGGGGTTCAAGGACTACAGGATAGAGTTTATAGATGGCAAAAAAATTAGTTCAATCTAATATTTGTAGGGCCTCATCCCGAATGGAGCGGGGGTTATTGTTTTGAAATGGGTATGGGAAATATGGTCCCCACTAGAATTGTCACTGGATTGGATTTTGATCAAAATTCGATGAAATTAATGGGAGATGGATTTATGGTTTCAATTCGATAACCCGATCAAGATTCGAATTCGATAATTCGTTAATTAAATGAATCAACTATGAATATATGTCAATTTCATCCGATAACAACCCGATCCGATTTGTTATAAATAATTGTATCGGTTAAATATATTTATGGCATGTTTTTTGTAACTAAAATAAATAAATGAGAGAATAAAAAAATTAGAATAAAAAAGTCATCAAATTCAAAACATAAAAAAAAAAAAAAAAAGTCATTCCACATGTACACGGAGTTCTAAAAAGCGAAATGCGTGGCTAGGCATGGAGTTTGGTTTAGGACCTTGGGTGAATCTAGACGAAGTCTAGGCGTAAAAATGACATAAATTTTTTTTTCTTATTTTAAATTTGTAATCAATCTAAAAATTATTTAATACTACATATAAATCATAGTACCAAATGCAATTTTAAAAGTTTAACAAAATAAATATATTTGATAAGCAAGATATAGGATAATAGTGTTCATTTAAAAATAAATATAAATAATTGATTAGATAATAGTACAATAAACAACGGTCAAACCAAATGTACAATACGCTACAATCAAACCAAAAATATAATATAATATAGCCAAACCAAATGGACTTTTATCCCACATCGAAAGTTTATAACAAAATGTTTGGAGATATCCTATATAAATAAGTGAGTTAATAAATGTGTAAACAGCTCTCTGTGTCTTGTAATCCAATTGGCTAAAAGTTAAAAAATTTTATAATTTTATAATTATTAAGCCCGTTTAAAAATTGGAAAAATTAAGGAAAAAAAGGGTAAATTTCAACATTGATTTTATTTTCCTAATTTCTTTAACTTCAAATCGGACTATCGGATAGGATATCCGTTAACATAGCAAATCAGATATGAATTTAACAATCAAATATTCGTTGGATGATCGGATCGAATATGGGCAGATCTGATCCATTTACAACCCTAGTCCCCGCCTTGATACCTGCCAGGTCCCCGTCTCGATATCCTCCCCGTTTAAAGTTCATTTTTAAATTTGAGTTTTTTGTTAAACAAAAAAAATTATCATCATTTTTAAAGAGAACAGTTATTCTTAACGAATTGGAAAAAAGATAATAATATTTCTTAAAGACTTAAAAAACAAAAGCAAAACATAAAAAAGGTGACTAAAATACCCGATGGGATGGGTATGAGAATGGTCAATCAGTTCCGAATCTGTCTGTCCCGTTATAACCGGGTATGAGGACAAGGAGAGATGACAAAAATACTCAATGGGATGGGGATGGGGATGGGAATGGTCGATCAGTTCCATACTCGCCTTGTTGCTATCCCTTTACTGGCAATGAGTAAGAGGTTATGTGAGATGATGGTGTGAGGTCGTGGTGGATACGGATGTGACGGTAGTCATTTCTTGAATCCACCATTGTCAACGGTAGAACAGAAAATAAAGAGTGGAAAATTCTAGATGTCACCCAACTTTGAGAAAGATTTCATTTTAGTCACTCTTTCCTATGGAAGGTATGGTTGAAGGTAAGGAACGAGATGAACTCGGGTGGGGAAGAAGATAAGGTGAGGTGGGTGGGAAATAAAGTTTTGAAAGTTTGCGATCGTGAATGGCAAATATTAAAAAAATTGGGTATAATTTGCAAAAAAAAAAAAAAAAGGATTTTGCATCTGTAATTATTGCTTTTTAATTTTGATATTTTTTTATTGTTTTAACAGTTAAATTAACAAATCCTGACGGTGGGGAATATTTTCGAACAAAATTTTTCAAACATTGATATTTTTTGCAATTTTCAATAGGTAGAGGATATATCACACATCGTCAAGTATGTAGGGTTTTTCTGGTATTAAATATATTTACTTAATAAATCCTACAATTAGTCAATTATGCAATTTTCAATTTTCCGAAATGCAAAAATTAGACTATTTTTCATAATTTCAATTTTTAACTAGACAAATCCTACATAACAAATTTCTAAGAATTTGATACGTGTTTTCAAAGTTTCCAACAAAACGATAAGTCTCGAAATCAAAATTAAATAGTGTAGATAACACAAGTAAAATCTTATCTAATTTTTTATCGGATAAAATTATTTTTGACTTTTGACATGCTTTTTGGAACACCGACCACATCAAATGAAATCTTGAAAGGTCCAACCTTAATTTTCCCACATTTTAAGTAATATGCGCACATTTGGTTACAATATGACTTATATAATAATATTACAAATAGAATTTCATTTTTCTTTCTTAGTCGAAACCAATAAGATTTTGTTGCACAAATTTTTTTAACAAAGTCATGGAGTCGACATCTTTTTTATGTACTTCGACTCTCTCTCTAAAAAAAAACTTCTCTATTATAATCATTTAGTGAATTCGACCATTCCATTATTATTAATGAAATTGTTCTCATGTCCATAGTGGTTAGAATAAGACTCCTAACTTGCTGATGTGGTGGGAGAACCTTATTCCAAGTGAACAGGATAAGACTTTCTATTGTGGATAGGAAAACATTTCTGCATTAACAAATAGAGAAGATGGCCAATAAGGATTCACAAACCAAGTCGTATATATACTCATTATGTATTTTGCTTTTATTCTCAATCTTAAATATTTTCCTTTCCTATTAAGGTATTTACAACATTGCTTATGAAATCGGTAACGATGCAAAGCTACTGAAACATCCTTTGCAGAATCCAATTGTTGTTCAATCACTCCACTTCTAATTAATACCCCCAGACTTGTAAACCTTAAAACCATCATCTTTTCCATTTGAAAACTTAATTCTATTAAAGTTTATAGAAATTTATAATGTTTTTAATGGGGTGCCTAGGCATAGTTATTTGGGAAATTTGATTGCTTAATTAACATTTTGAAAATATCAAAATACGTTTTTAGTTTAATGTTATAAGTTCAACCTTGTTTTCGAAAAAATATTTTCCAAAATATCACATGAAACAAATTTTGGGTGTTCTACAAAATTGGAAACAACTTGAAAAAACAAACCAAATGCCTCGTAGCTGTCTTACTTTGCTAAGTTGAACTTGTATAGGATGCCATCACGAATGAGGAGGTTTATAATATCTTCATTTTCATGACATCCCATATTCAATTACTAAAGAAATAATACAGTTATCTTTTGCAAGGTACACTGACATCACTTCTGTGAATCATGTAGATCAAGTGCATGTATTTTATATGTATATTCTAGTAGAGTATGCATAATAATATGATGTTACTGATTGAGCCTTTCTTGTACAAATACGAAATCGTTTATGTATATATATATTTTTTATAAATGGTGTATAATTTGTTATGAGGATGGATAAATTATGTCAACATGAAAAAATCTGTTTGATCAACGATTACCAGAGTACACGTGAATAGTTTTTGAAATATGTTTTGAGCTCATCGACGACTTGTTTCGTGTGTTGGACTTCTGAAGGTGTAATAAACATGTATATGATGTAAAAATGTTTGTATCTGCAGTGTGGATGAATGACCTTGTTTATTTTTGTCACAAAAAGAAATATAAGAGTTCTACTTACTTTCGGATCAAATGACTTAGAAGGCGTGTCTTTTCCTCATGATGACACCTTAGTTATATCGGCAATCATTGTTTAATTTTGAGGTGAGGAGAATTCTGGTGGATAATAGAAGCGCAGCTAATGTACTATCACATGAGGTTTTCATTCATATGGGTATTTCAGCCGAGCAACTCAAGCCATCAAAACCCCTCTTCAGGGGTTCGGAGGTTGTATCATCATTCCAGAGGGCATTGTCAGGTTACCTCTCACCTTAGAATCAGAAGGGAAACAGGTAACATGGATCATAACCTTTCAGGTAGTTCGTGCTCCTATGGCCTACAACACCATACTTGGAAGGCCACTGCTTAATAGAGTTAAGACAATTGTTTCAATTTTTCATCTGGCAATGAAATTTCCTACAAGTAATGGAGTCGTGGCAATTCGAAGAAGTCAAGCAGTGGCCAAACAATGCTTTGATACCAACATTCAAGAAATCAGAGTTGACGTCATGCAACTCACGGAGCTCGAGCTTAACCTTGAGCATCGCGGGAGACTTGCCCCAGTGGAGGAGATAGCGGAGGTCAAGCTCGAGCCTAGTAGGAAAGTTATCATTGGTCGAGTTCTTGATACTACAACTACGGTCGAAAAATAGTCGGCTACGCCCCCAGGTATCTAGGTTACTTAGCTTTTTTTCTTCTTTTTTCAGTTTGCATTATGTTATGTGTACATTCTTTTGGTAGTTTTTAGCTCGGGATTGCATGCCCCTAAGTTGTTTTCCTTTTAAGGCCTACGTACCCATGTACCTTTGCGTTATTTTGTAAGATATTAAAAACACACCTAGACAACTCTATTTAGCTTTTACATCTAATTAGCGTAAGGTCGTGCTCCGTGCATGCAACTAATACTTATACTTAGCATAAGGTCGGACTCCGCTCATGCAGCTAATACTTCTACTTAGCGTAAGGTCGTGCTACGTGCATGCAATTAATACATCTAGATAGCGTAAGGTCGTGCTCCACGCATGCAGCGAATACTATTACTTAGCGTAAGGTCGTGCTACGTGCATGCAACTAATACATCTAGATAGCATAAGGTCGTGCTCCACGCATGCAGCTAATACTTCTACTTAGCGTAAGGTCGTGCTCCGCGCATACAGCTAATACTTCTACTTAGCATAAGGTTGTGATACGTGCATGCAGCTAATACATCTAGTAAAGCGTAAGGTCGTGCTACGCGCATATATCTAATACGTGTACTTAGCGTAAGGTCATGCTCCGCACATACAGCTAATACTTCTACTTAGCGTAAGGTCGTACTCCGCGCATGCAGCTAATACATCTAGTTAGTATAAGGCAGTGCTCCGCGCATGCAGCTAACAAACCTACCTATCATGAGGATGTGCGCACGCACTCTACTACTCGAGGTCCTCATGGCCCGACCTAAATAATTCTCAATAACAAATTATGTCAAGGTCGAGGTCGAGCTGGTGCTCACCATCTGCAAACAAGCCTCAAAGTTTAAGTAAAAAAAGCCCGAGCTACACAATGAACAAAGAGCTCGAGCTCGTTGCCCAAAAAACTAGTCAAGAAAAATGTTTGAGCTACAAATTGAACAAAGAGGTTGAGCTTGTTGTCCAAAAACTGGTCAAGAAAAACGCTCGAGCTACACATTGAACAAATAGCTCAAGCTTGTCGGCCAAAAACCTGATCAAGGAAAACACTTGAGCTATACGTTGAACAAATAGCTCAAGTTTGTCGGCCAAAAAACTGGTCAAGAAAAATGCTCAATCCACCTATTAAACAAAGAGTTTGAGCTTGTTGGCCAAAACAATGGTCAAGAAAAATGCTCGAACTACAAATTGAACAAAGAGCTCAAGCTTGTTGGCCAAAAAACTGGTCAAGTAAAACACTCGAGCTACACATGGAACAAAGAGCTCAAGCTTTTTGGCCAAAAAACTGGTCAAGTAAAACGCTCGAGCTACAAATTGAACAAGAGCTCGAGCTTGTTGGCCCAAAAGATGGTCAAGAAAAACGCTCGAGCTTGTTGGCCAAAAAAGTGGTTATGAAAAATGCTCGAACTACACATTAAACAAAAAGACTGGTCAAGTAAAATGCTCAAACTACACATTGAACAAAGTACTCGAGCTCGTTAACTAAAAAATTGGTCAAGAAAAATGCTCGAGCTACACATTGAACAAAGAGCTCGAGCTCGTTGGCCAAAAACTGGTCAAGAAAAACGCTTGAGCTATAAATTGAACAAAGAGCTCGAACTTGTTGCCCAAAAAACTATTCAAGAAAAACGCTCGAGCTACACATGGAACAAAGAGCTTGAGCTTGTTGGCCAAAAAACTAGTCAAATAAAGCGCTTGAGCTACAAATCGAACAAGAGTTCGAGCTTGTTGGCCAAAAAGCTAGTCAAGAAAAACGCTTGAGCTTGTCGGCCAAAAAAGCGGTCAAGAAAAATGCTCGAACTACACATTAAGCCAAAAAAACTAGTCAAGTAAACGCTCGAGCTACACATTGAACAAAGAACTCGAGCTTGTTGGCCAAAAATTGGTTAAGTAAAACGCTTGAGCTATACATTGAACAAAGAGCTCGAGCTTATTGGTCAAAAAGCTTTGTCAATCAAGGGTTGTGATCGCATGATCTCTGCCCTACACGTGTCCAATGCATGGCACACGTCCAGCTGTTACCCACGAATGGCCTAATAAGTTCACTCTCGGGCTGTTGCACCTAATTGCATCTTACCTCGCAGCTTGAGCACATAACTTTTAGCTACGACCTCAATGGACGGGGGCCTGTGATGCGTAGTAATACCGCACACCCGAGCTCGAGCTCATTGCCCGAACTCGGCCCGCCTCAATTACACTAGGTCCAAGCTCGAGCTTAGGGTTAAGGTCGGGGTTATCATAGAGATCGGGCTTGTATAACTTTTTTTCGGTCTCCTTGACCTTATCTCATGTTTCCTAGGAATGTTAATCCTATCCAGACTACAACTCCCCACTTTTCCTATTTAAATACAAACTCTCAACCTATCACAAATTTGACTCTAACTCAAACTGTATACTTCTAACATAATACAAACAAAGGACTACATGAAGTTAAATCGTTTTAGGACTCCATCTCCAACATCTATGACTACATGAGCCAGCCTTATTATTCAGGTATGTTTTGTTAAATAATTTTTGACATATAGTCATTCCCATAAATTTCTCTTTCTGACTTAAGTATAGGAGGGACGACGAAGACACACCTCAACGCCTTTGTTTCAGGTATTGAAGATCAGATCGTGCAAAGTTCAACCATCTAATTCAGTTCATTCGGGTACAAGTTTTTGGTAGCACAACAAGAAAAGATAGCTTTACTATATTTGCTTTGGCATTCAAATTCTTTACCAATATCAATCTTTGGATCATAAGGAAGTCTAGTATTATGTTTCCAAACGTGAGATTGATTTTTTCTAGTCTTAGATGGGCGTGTACTAGTTTGATCAGCTCTACGACGTCGATCATTGCCATTATCAAAAGGCTCGAATATGTTACCTATTACGTCTTTCTGCACGAGGACCCCCACGTGGTCTCAACCATCCTATGTGGCAAACGATTCAACAGTCCCACGCCCTGTACACTAAAGTAAGGCGAAGCTGGACTGACCCTCAAGCGCGGTCGATCCCATTACACACGGACCTAATGGGAAGAGCGGGTCCAGGATGAGGCGATGAAGAGAGTTTAAACAGATCTTGTATTATGAGATTGACAAGACAACTTATTGTTACCGTCGTTGCTGCCAACTCATTTGGTCAAGTCCAATGCCGCAGGCTAGGCCTTAAGATACAAAGTGGTATTAGCATTTAAGGCTGTGATTGATTAATGCCTATCACAAGAAAGATCAGTCATTTGGATGAGACCACGCACATTGACATCCCAAGGGCCTTTATTCGTCTTGTCCAAGTATAAAAGCTCACACTTAGTACCATCCAAAGGTAATGCAAGTTTAGATTCTCAAAACTATAATCTTATACCATATTTTCTACTCATTTCTCCCCAAAACCAGCCCCATTTTTATATTGGAGGCTCACATTTAAAGCTCTCACACACTCATATAATTATTTCTCCAACTGACTTGACTATCGGAGAGCGCGTGGCTAACACAACATTACCTTCATTAGTAGCAGTAGTATTTGCATGCTTAATAGTAGTTCCATGTGGATCTTCATTTTGTGGAGGCTTAATAGACAAGTTGCCTGCCTAACCATCAGCAACATTATCGTGGTCATTTTCAAAGTCACTCATGTCCAGTTTTATATAGCTATAATCATCGGCCATCTACAAAGTAAACAACAAATAAATTACTTTGTGACTTTAGCAAAAATTATCCTCAATTTTCTTTTTTTCTTTTTTGCCATATGAACATTAATTAAACATTCAAAGAAAAGGTAAATATAAAAATTAAATTTGAAGAAAAAAAAATTCCAATGAGTTCAGTTTAAAAAAATTATTTAAAAAATAACATCATAGTTTCTTTTCACCCCACCCGCACTCTTCGTCCCACCCACCCCCACCTTTGTAACAAGGAACAGATAAGTTCACTACATTGAAGTGGACACCATTGTGAAAATTGTATTGTTTTACATGTAAAGAGAAGATTCCTTGAAGTTTTTCTCGCATGCTTGAGTTGCTACATGGCTATATATGTTTCAGATAATTGCTTCATACCGTGCAATACTTAAAATCATTTACGTTAAATCAATTATGTTTTGGGGGCTAACATTTATTTCTTAATACTTTGCTTTAAGGTCCTGTTGATAATAAATAAAATAACATGCATTGAATTCGATTGAGAAGTCTGAAACTAGATTTACTGATATAATTTAATATTCATATCCCAAAAAGGTCGTTTTCAACCAATATAATATGAATATCTATGAAAAGAATAATATCATGTCTAGTTTATAACATGCTGGCATCTTTTTCTGGCAAGAAGAAAGAATAAACTAACACACCAAAAAATAGTATTAAACAGATCTGTGCATATAAAAGGTTTTGGCAGAATTCAAGAACTGATACATATTTCTGACCACTAAAATCTGTTAGATATTTATACAATAAATATAATATGTGAAAGAAATAATTAATTCAAGTGAAGTGCCCAACTGGTGAAAAGTGTGGAATTTGTGTGAGAGGTCGGGGGTTCGAGTCACGCCTCACGCATTATATTAAAAAAT